>VDFB02198247.1:0-11860 GCA_007258455.2 Sequoia sempervirens | reverse complement strand
TCTAAGTAAATCATTCAACTCATTATTTCTTTTTGGTGAATTTTGGACCCATGAATGCACTTTATTTGCTATTTTGTCAACAAATAGTAACTCAGGTATCCTTTTTGAAGCATCTGCTGCTGCTAATGATTCACGATGAGCTATGCAATGCACTGAAATAAGATTTGGAATATTTTTTTTCAAAAGAGAAACAAATCCATTTTCACGCCCAACCATTGCAGAAGCTCCATCTGTTGAGATAGCTATTAGTTTTGTTAATGGAAGCCCTCTATCATTTATCAACTGGTTGATGGTATCATATATAGTTTTCCCTTTTCCATTTGGCACATCCATGATCTTCATAAACATGGAAATAGGTTCACCATGACCCTCTAAAGATAAATATCTTGCATAAACAACAAGGTGCTGCTCTAAACTTCTATCAGTACTTTCATCAACCATTAGTGAAAAAAAAGGGCTTTTCAACATATCTTCTATTTGAATTTGTTCAAGATATTTTGATATGCAAAAAAGAAAATCATTTGCAGCCTTCCGATTTGTGTATGCAGAGTATTCTTGAGACTTTGGCATATTAGGAGTTTTTAGATCCATGAGAAATTTACATATTTTCTCATACTTAGATAAAGATAAGTCCTCTTGACAAACAAAATAAGTTGCTTTCATTGTAGTGATTACTCTTTCCATATTAATATCTTCTATCTCTAAAATATGATCTGGAATAGATTTTATCTTTTTCTCCATTGCATTAATCCATCTTGCTTGAGCATCTTTATGTATTGCAGATTTTTCATGAGTGACAAGAGCATCACGTTGTAAATTGCTACACCCATCCCCTATACCCCATGGGCCTGACATCTTATACTTCTCACAATAATTACATTTCATAAGTATTTTACCATCATGCTCAAAATAATTTAACCAAACAAATTTTTCCAACCATTCCATTCAAAATTTTCTCTTTAGAACTTTTTGCTGCCCTTGATTGAGATTTGACCCCTCCCCAACTTCATCACTAATACTATCCCCTTCACCACCTTGATATGCATCTTCATTTGAATCATCATCTGAAGAGGACCCAAATATTTCTTTAAATGTTTCTTTCAGATGATTATTATGAGACTGTTCATGTAACATTGAATTACTAGAAGTTTTAGAAACCTTCTCTCTAGTCCACTTATACATTTCTCCAATAGTAGCTTGTTTCTTCTTTCTTGAAGACATATTATTAAAGTACCTAAAAAAAATCAATATATTAGTAATCTATGAAATATTATTTTATAAAATAATTATGTTAGAAAATTTACAAATTTTAGAAACTATGCATGCACTCAATTAGTAAATTCAATTTGCATATAATAAATTTTATTGATAAATAAAAATGCATAGAGTATTAGATTAAGAATAATTATATTACACATGATTATTTTTTCCATATATTTATTCTCTAATTTGTAAAATTGTATTACTATTTTGTTGATTGATTCCTAAAATTGTAAAATTGCAATGAACATTTAATTTAATATTTAACTAGAATAAGTTGACTATAAATTAATTTATTGATTTCATATGTGGAAATATCATAAAACACATTTAAATAGCAATTTCAAATCTAGCAAAAAATAATTATATAAAATTAAAAATAGTTCAATCCCTAAATTGTTCTATCTAAAATCATATTTAAATATCAATTTCAAACCTATCCAAAATAATTATATAAAATTAAAAATAGTTTAATCCTTATTCAACTTATTATCTAAAATTTCAACATGCTCACCAATAAAACACGGATGTCGTATTATCTTGAAAAAAATCAAAGCCGATGAATCACCTGTAAAAAACAATTCTTTAAGGAAGCTATTGTATTATCTTGAAAAAAATCAAAGCTAGTGAATCGCATGTAAAAAAAATTCTTTAAGGAATCTGTTGTATTATCTTGAAAAAAATCAAAGCTAGTGAATCGCATGTAAAAAAAATTCTTTAAGGAATCTGTTGTATTATCTTGAAAAAAATCAAAGCTAGTGAATCGCATGTAAAAAAAATTCTTTAAGGAATCTGTTGTATTATCTTGAAAAAAATCAAAGCTAGTGAATCGCTTGTAAAAAAAATTCTTTAAGGAATCAAAGCCTGTGAATCACCTATAAAAAAAATGCTTAATCCTTAAATGTTGTATTATGTTGAAAAAAATCAAAGCTGAGAATAATTATTTGTAAAAGGAAAATAAAATTTCAACATGCTCATTGCTCACCAATAAGTTTGATGCTATATTATCTTGAAAAAATTCAAAGTTGGGAATCACTGCAAACAAAATGCTGCTGAAAAAACAAGTTACAATGCTATAAAATAAATGCTTTCAACAGTGAAAATTTGTGTTATGTAATTATTCATAAGGATATCCTATATATATTAAAAAAATTGTAAAATTAGAAAATATTGATAATTAGAAATAAATCTAAAAATCTTAAATTTAATGTTAAAGTTTCTAAATTATATAGAAAATAAATCTTGTTAAAATATTCAAAAAGTTAAAAAACAATTATATTCTATTATGAAAAGATTTTGAATTAATATAATTTTTATAATAAATATTATAAATCATCTATATTAATAAAAAGCAATGATAACTATTAGTAAAAATGTCAAAATCTTTAAAAAATTAGAAAAAACTATATTTAATCTTGAAAATATTCTATTTTCAACAGATTTTGAATTAATAAATATATTTATAATAGATTATATATATTAATATGAAGTGAAATTAGAAATAATTATTCCAAATCTAAACTAATTTATATTTTTATTATAAAAATTATTTTATTATTATAATATATATATATATATATATACAATAATTTTTTACGGTTTAATAATAATTTTAAGTGTCAATTTTACGGTTATATAAAAATATAGCAAGTCAAATGATACGGTCTAATAAAATTTTAGGTTGTAATATACGGTCCAAAATACAAAAAACGGTCAAATAGACCATCAAATTCCAGGCCTGATCGGAGCCATTCGAAGCACAACTTGTTTTCAAATAGAACTCCGTGAAACTATAAAAATCTTGGGTTCAGCAATCAGCGATTATTCAAAATAAAGTGTGGGATAAAGACAAAGGACTCAGTCGTTAAAAAAAATCACCATGACTGTAAATTGAAACTTCGACAAAGCCTTGGAGAAGGGAAAATTTTCACAGGGGCAAAGATAATTAGAGGCATTGTAAATTTTCAGGGATCTGTAAACTAGAAAGAAACATTGGATGCACCGGAGGGAACAAGTAAGATATTTCTGTGTTTCCTTTTGAGTTGATGATATTTGAAAAATACAAAGAAACATTGGTTTACCAGTTCATGATATTGAGAGATACAAAGCATTCTTTCGAAGTCAAATATGAGCAATGGTCTTCAATGTCTGCACCTTCGTAACATAAATAGTGTTATTTCATTTAAAGTTGCTCCAAGTTGGTGTTGTCTCCTGCCAACGTACCAGCTGCATCCCACATCATTGCTTGATTGTGTGGATCTCTGCCAGCTGTCCTCAGTGATCATGAGCATGTTACTTGTTGAGTTCAATTGGGGATTTTTTTCTATTCTAACAACCATGCCTGTACTTTGTTTATCTACCATCTTTTCTAGTAAACTATGTTTTTTTGCCATCATTTATGTGTTCATTTCTTTCAATCATCATATATTCTCATCATTTTTTGATATTTCTTCTATCAATTTTTCCTTTCAAACCCATCTAGAATTTAATTTATTTTCTAAAATTTAAAGATGGATTTTGCAATTATCATATTTTTTTAGCTTCAATTTGAATGTTTCCTCAAAGTCTTCTCAAATCTTAATTTTTTAATCAATATATTGTCTTTTCTTTTTAGATTGCAACACTCCTTTTTTCAGAATTTGTCAGTTCTCCTATTTCTACAAGTCTACGTTCCATCTAATTTTCCTTGTTATTAATATCATCTTATGTCCTCCATAGTGAACTTCTATACACTTTTAGAGATTCTCGAATATCCATGCTTTTTATCATTTCTTTAAAATCTTACCTCCTAGTAAATATATATTTTCTTGTATCTTAATCATTAATGAATATTTTGTCTCCAAATATATGCTTTATTAATTGTATCATGCTTTCACTTCTCCACTCTAATTAAGATTGCTAACCAATAAATCCTCTTTAATCATTAATTAATGGATTCTATCTCTATTGTCTATCCATATCTATTTGGTCTAATTAATTTCCCCTACATCATGTAATAAAATATCCCCCTTAAATTTTTTAACCCATTTTTAGTGCACATGACATACACATGCATTTACATGGAATTTTGGTGCATCATATAATATATTAAACATTAAAAAATTTATTTATATGCATCTATTAAATATTTTTCATAATGATTATAGATTTCCTTTATATGATAATCTCTAATTAGACCATTTAACTTATGGCCTTTATTCTTTATTTTTTTTTAAAAGGAGTAAAAATTTATTAAGAAGAAACAATCATTACAAAGAAAAATTTAATTACGAAGAAATAATCATTACAAAGAAAAATTTAACTTATGACCTTTATAGAAATTGTAATAATGAAAATAAATAATTTAAATCCAACTTTATTCATATGGATCCAAAGATAGACATCCCATCCCAATCAAATTACATCTAGCAAGTCAAAAATCATTTCAAGATATTATTATTCACCACAAATTTTCTAAGAGATCCATATTAGAAGGGGGTACTAGAGTAACATGTAGTTGCATAAATTGATATATGTCTTATTTAAAACTTAAGAGTCTATTTGGTAATTAAGTAATCTAGTAACTTTAAAAATAGAGTTTTTAATAGACATACTAATAATGCCAATAACTACAATATGCAAGATATTAATTAAAATATGTAATTTTATATAATTATTAATAATATTTGTGTAATATTATATTTAATTTTAGGGTCAACAACTAGGATTGGAAATGAGATTAAATTTAAATTAATAACATTTTGTTTCCATAGTCCATGATAGATTGACCAAGAGTTTCTGGATCAACTATGTGCAGATTTTTACATCAACGTTTTGGATCAAGAGTTTTTGGATTAACTTTAAATTTAATGATTGACCAAGAGTTTCTGGATCAACTGTGTGCAGATTTTTACATCCACGTTTGGATCATACCCATGATCCATGATCTATCTACTTTCATCCCCGATGATGGATCATGGAGTATCATCTCTATCTCGCCATCCATCGATGATGGATCATGGAGTATGATAAACGTTGATGTAAAATCTCGCACATAGTTGATCCAAAAACTCTTTGATCAATCATTAAATTTAAAGTTAAAATGGGGTACATATATATAGCAATAATCATATTATATTAATTTTAGAGTTAGAAATAGGGTTAAAATTAGTTAGATTATTAAAATGTTACTTATTATTATATATAATTTTAGGGTCATATTTAGAATCCAAAATAGGTTAGAAATGGGTACACATATCAAAGTAATAATAATTATATCTAATTTTAGGGGTAGAGGTAGGGTATAATATATATATATATATATATATATATATATATATATATATATATATATATATATATATATATATATATATATATATATATAATTTAAAAGAGTTATAAATTAAAATATAATGTCTATATATACACTCTCTTAAATAATACATAAATCAATCAAATAAATATTACTATATATATTATTTAGAAAAGTTACCAAGTAAAATATAATACCTATAGGCTTCAAAAAATATTCTAAGAAATATAGGCTTTAAATCCCTCTTGTAGCTCCCATGGAGGCCTCTGGAAGAAGGTTGGAAAAAGATAAATTTTGATGGGGCTGCAAAAGGCAACCCACAGTTGTGTGGGGCGAGTTGCGTAATTAGAGATCACAAAGGGACCATGTTGGTGGAAAAATTAGAACGTTTGGGGCAATGTACCAACAACGAAGTTGAATTTAGGGCTTCCCTCATTGGCCTCTAATGTGCCTTGTTGTTGGGTTTGAATAAGATTCATTTAGAAGGGGACTCGTTGATAACAATTAATGTCATTCATCGTGGCTGGACGTTGAGATGGAAATTGAGGAAATCGCATCCTCCAATATTAGAAATATTTTGAATAGAATGGAGTTTAGGATCTCTTGTATATTAGGAGGGAAATGTGGTGGCAGATGACCTAGCCAAAAGGGCCACAATGGAAGAACTTACCCCTCCTTTTTAAAATCAAAAGAAAATCTCAATGTCATGCTGGCGGGATATGATGAAGTACAAGGCTGACAAAGGACGAGCTTAATTAATTTGAATACTGGTGGCACACAATTTATAACAATAGGTGGTGTCCTTGCTCATGAATGTGTGTGAAGCATCAACAATAATGATGGTTTCATGTGGTAAACCCACTTATTAAAAATATGGCTGGCTTTGATGGAAGATCATTTTATCTCTTAATTGCAAAAGTGGTCTAGAGATGGACACACCCATTCTTCTGGAGGCTAAGGGAAGACAAATGGACTTTTTGGAGAGATCACAAAGAAGAGGTTGGGAATTATTTTTAAATCAACTTGCATGACTTGATATTGCATGCAGTTAAGATGGTATTAGGATTAGAATTCATATAGGGTGTTGAACACCTGAAATACTAAGAGGGGGGGGGTGAATTGGTATTCTTTAAAACCACAAACATTTAAACATTCTTTCCACATAGCATATTTAATTTGTAGTAAGAAAGAAAAGCATGAAAGCAACCATCAAAACATGTAACACATGAACACCAAATATTTTACATGAAAAACCCAAAAAGGGAAAAACCACGGTGAGGATTAGCTTACAATATATTATAAACAGTTACAACATATTATAGAAATGCTCACAGGAGGTGGACTCGCTGTCCTAGTGGACTCACTACCCACAAAATGAAAGAAATATAGAAGAGGGATGACACACTACTATAAATCAAAAAAATGGATACCTTTTTGGGATATCACACTTTTCTCATTCAACCATTCACTAATGTCCTAAGAGTCCTAATTGGATTGACTAACAACCTCACAAGGTGAGCCAATTCACAATTAGGAGGGTCTTAGGAAAGGATTCTTAAGTTCTAAGGGGTTCACCACCAAGCAAATGCTTGGAAAAGAAAATGTTTGAAAACACGTGATATGCAAAATGATCTAAAACTAGCAATGCAAGCTAAATGAAAGATGTAAATGATGAAATTATGCAATAGGGAGATGGTATGCGTGCACTTGGGAAATCTGGAGATGTTGTGAAGATTTTGGAAATGTAAAGAGGCTGCCAAAATATGTTGTGGAGGACTAAGATGCCCAGAATGGTGAATTAGTCATGCTGTTGTTTTTTGGGGCAAATACAAAGTCTTTGTATCTCAGAACCGGATCTCTGAAAATCTCTGAAAAATGAGCTTGGGAGGACTAAGACACCCAAGATGGCATATTAGTCCCATTTTGAATTTCTGAATACTTTGAATAGGATCCTGAGCTCCAAGGTTTGCACTAGCTTCCTTTCCGATCTTAGGTTCTGAAACTTTCGAATATGGCCTGTAGGTGAGTTTCCGTGAAGATGACAACTTTGTAATGCAACTTTGCAACTTTTGTAACTTTGCACTCCAAGTGATCTTCAAGTCTACAATCTAGATCTTCATTCACAAATATGCAAGATGGAAAAACTTGTCATTTGTTAGTGAATGGGGGTTTGCCTTGGTCAAACCCCTATTGGTAATTAAACCTTGAAATGAAACAAAGTAATGAAGGAAATGGTGAATGAACAACATGTAATGCTACAATTCACCAAACCCTTATAAAGTTTGCAAACTTGTATGTAATGGCTGCAATGGATATGGATCTTGAATGCTTGGAAGATAGGACTTGAATTGCTTTCTTGAATCAAAACCCTATATCACAAATGTTAGCACAACAACACACATGATGCAAGAAAACTCTTTGATATGATGTTTGAATATGAAAATGGCTCTAAATGCTCTTGTGAACTCAATTATGCTATGATAAAGATCTCACAAGACTTGGGTTGAAATAAATCAAGGAACCTTGTATTTATACTTATCTATGCTTAATATCCTGAAATTATATCACACCAAGCCAACATATGAATTCATTAAATAAAGGAGGCTAAATCCCACTAGAATTTGAAATTAAATCTTGAAAATGACTCAAGGAGGACTAAGATGCCCTAGGTGGCGTCTTAGTCCCAAGTCCTAAAAACTTGGGGCACAAACACCAAAAAGGGGCCCAATCTAGAGATGCCAAAATTAGGGTCCCGAGAGCCTTGGGGGACTAAGACGCCCTAGGTGGCATTTTAGTCCTGACCCAAAAATTAGGGACACACCGATGGAGTCATTAAATTAACATTTATGCATTGGAGAATTTTGAGATTTTCCGAAAAAATATGTCATTCATAAGGATTGTGGACATAAAATAGGACCAATTAAGCCATAAAGAAGCATAAATAAGGTAAGGCGGGCCCAAACATGTGTGAAAATGCAAGTGTATGCATTTTACTACACTAAAACTACCAAGATTTGAACTGCTACAATCACATCTAAAATATGCAAGAATTATAGTTCCACTGAAGCTCAATATATAGATTTTACACACTTCATACCGCTCTACTCTAACACCCTGCTCTGCTCTGCACTCACATCACATTCGCACAATTTGCATCAACAAAACTTATATCATCATTCTACAATACTGAAATGATCTTATACTTATACCCATTGCATTTGTAAACCTTTGCAACATCAATTAGGTTGGCCTAATAAGATGTATCATGCAAAACATAACTTGTCGGCTTAGCAAATGTTCAACCATACACACTTCACACCTTAATATAAAACTTGTAACACATCAATTAGGTCGGGGTGGAATTATAATAGCTCCCACATAACAAATCAATACTTATTTAAAATCCGCATAACCTTAAACATATCAGGTCAACACCGCTGGTGACCTAATCATCAAAATTCATCAACTAATCATCCTCAAACCAACACGTGGACCTCCAATCTTCATGCCACTTGGAACTTAGATGCAACTAACACCTATAAATACCTCCAAAAATCCACCAGACAAAATATTATTCCGCGATGAAGAGTGGATTTATCAAAACATACACCCTACACAGGAAACACTATCACTGGCAAACCCGATGTACTGTCATTCATAACTTCTAGACCAGAGGGCCAAAAGGCATGAAAATTTGGATTTAGACTCCTCTGATATCGAAAAACATTTCCTTAGAATCATAGAGCAAAAATCTTCAAGCCGAACCAATGCAGACCAAAAACCAGATGCCTTGTACATAGAAAATTTTGTTCTGACACTTAGCCAATTCTCCACTTCAACTATCTGCATTGGATCAAAACTTATTGCATCTATGCATTGGATTGTCATATATATGCACACTCATACTTGAATAATTGGTCTGCACATCAATCTTCATACCAAAACCACAATGTTGACATCAATGACAACATTGTATCTGCACACTGTATATCCATGCTCATGTTGCCAACAAGCATATCAATGTCAAACTCCTTAAACTTCCAACATGTGGGGCCATAGGCATCACATAAATTCTGGTATCGTGGCCATATTTTTGGCCACCCTTCTCAGCATTGGGGAATCGAAGGAGGAAGCAAGGCGGCTATGCAGGAAACTAATTTGGAGCAAGTTCTTGGTGGGCTTGGATGACCTTTTGGAGAATGTGATGCCCAAGATCGGTTTTCCCATCCCTAAAGACTACTATTTGATTAGGCATAGGAGACGTCCATCATAAAAATTCCTATTGATATTTAAAGATCAGGACCCAACGGGTTTGCCCAAGTTTCAGGCTGGGGTGAGGAATGACATATTGTTTTTGAAATGTATTTTGAGGTTGGCTCTAGAAGGGGAGCTTGGTTGGTTGCAAAACCACATTCACAAGGAAGGCTTGGTGGACACAGTGGGCTCGATGAACTGGAACAGTGCCAATGTCAAGGACGAGCTAGCAATCGTGGATGGTGGAGGTGGGCCATGGGCTCCAATGGGAGAGGTTCAAACTAGTCAAGTGAACGGTGCTTTGGTTTGTTGTTTGGGTGAGGAGGTTTTATCAAAAATGTATTTGCAAGTGTATTGGTATTGGGTTGTTTGGGGGTGTTATATTTTTGCTCGGGGTGGCTAATCTGGCCTGTCAAGGATATGTATGTGTAAATTGTGCTTTAGTTGCCTAGACATGATTTGTGCCTAGCTTCATTTTGTTTCTTGAGGAGTTGGGATACATTGGTAGGAGTGTGATGGTGTACTACATTTCATTTTTGGGATTGTAACTATCTTGGGGGTGTGTGTTCATGTCACCTTCTATAATGTTAATATTTTTTATTAATACAACGGGTGTATCCCCTTAGCTGATTTTGAATCGATAAAAAAAATCCATCTTGTAGTAATAGAAATACATTTAATTGATTAAAAAATATCAATCAAAGGATATAACAATATATTTTATTTAGGATAAATGATATTTTTATGATTTTGATATTAGTAAATTGTTTTTTATGACTTCATCCCAATGTTTGATATACTCTTTTTTAATATGCCATTCAAATAATTCTTATATTATTTTGAAGCTCAAAGCAAAGTGTGAAAACTAAGGTAAAGTGAGTCAAAAGTTAAATGTGATTGCTTATAATTACTATTACTTGTATTTTTAAAAAAGTGTAATGATTATGGCGATAGAAATTTATACCTCTATGTACATGAAAGAGAATTATATTCATGGAGTGAATAGATAAATCAATATAGTTGTTCGTTGTTTTGAAATGCACCCTATGCAAAGTTTACAAAAAATGAGCTTTCTAGAGCAACATGGGATCATTTCAAGGCTATGGGTCACCTATAGTCGAAATGATCCTCTGGAGAAGGCTGGCTTCCTTTGGGTATCACCTAAACTAACGATCTTGTGAGGTAAAGGGAGAAGAAGTGCATACAAAATGAAACTATACTGAACTATTCCTATGGTGATACCGAGTTAATGAGAAATCAAGAAATGAAAACAAGATGCAACCACACTAAGGAAACTAGACTATATCTATTTTACTTACTCAACATAACCCCATTAGACTTATGCATCACTCTTGACAGGTTTGATCTACATACATATCTCAAGAAGGAAGAAACAACTTCATAGCTTTGTGGTATGAATACAGATTTAGAAAAACATTATTAAAGAAATACATACATAAGCTAACATACATAAATGAGAGTGGTAAGAGCCTTAGTACTTGTTTTCAAGGTGAACTCTGTTTTGCATTCCAGATTTTAGTTAAGTTAAAAAACATACATTTAGTCGAGAAAGGATTGACCAAAAATCACTAACTCTTTAGAGTGTATAATTTGAACCCCTTACAAAAAGGGAAAAAATGACTTCTATACAAACTGTGTCAGCCCCTTAGGGCTTACAAAATATCAGTCCTCAGAAAAGATCTCTCCTCAGATCTTTTCAACTGAAATTAATGTTGAATCCTGCGTGTCCATGACGGTGAAGAGTCATCCCCGGAGAAGCCTTCTTCAGATATTTCGTAGCTACCGCATTCATTCTGATCTTAGCATCATGTCCTGGTTGAACCACTTCGGCCGAACGCTTTGAATGCTCCTCAGCTCATAAGAGATCAGTGTTGATTCACATTCTATTGATTTTCTTTCTGCTGGTCAAGCTGCCATGAATTGCCTCTAGCTCCCCCTGGTTGGTCGAGTGTATTCCATGCAGACTCTGTGGGCGGTCAAAAGCTCCTTTGGTTAGAATCGCATCTCGGCGAGACACCGAAAGTGTCTCAT
>VDFB02198246.1:0-14664 GCA_007258455.2 Sequoia sempervirens | reverse complement strand
AACACATTTTTCTTTCAAAATATAATCAGAGATCTCAAATATTAAGGAATACTAAATGAAGAAATGCCAAAATATAGTGCATTTGGTTGATTTCTATTGACTTAATAGAGTTAAGTATACAGTGAAACCCTCTAGGCATAGGTCAGCTGAGTGGTTTCTACTTCTAATTGGGAATGTGACAGAAAATGGGATTGTTGTAAGAGTTTTGGGCATGTTTTCATTTCTCTCCAAGATTTGAAACCTTGTTATGGGACTGTTGTTCATCTAACAACAGACAAGTTATGTCAAGATGTTGAATAATCTATTGGTAAGATTTAAAAGAGTTACTTTGTACCACAGTCAAATTAGAGTTTGATTACTGATTCTGAAATGTGGTTATAGTTAGTTTTTAAAAAAAATCATGTGTAGCTTGTTGATTCACAACTTGTTTACATTTTTTTGGATGCATAGTTTATCCCCCTCTGCATGCTATGAATTGTACTGGAAATTCTTGAAAATTTAGAAGTCAATCTGTTAGATTAATAGTTATACCAATTTTCATTGCGGCCTGATGTGGAGTTGTTGCTTTTGAAATAATAATCACTATTTTCATTGCAGCTGGTTGATTTTGGAGGATGAAAGAACACAAAGATGATGGTCTTTCTATAATTGGTCAAACTATTGTGCATCATCGATGGAAATCATCTTGCAACATACAAAGTCAAATGATTGAATGATTTTGGATTGATCTTTGCTTGTTTATCTTTATGTGCTAAAACATTTATAGTTGTCATATCAACTTCTATAGTTTAATATTTTAGATATTAAAATTCAAACTCATATGGATTTTTTTGCTTGAGATCCATGTTCTTAATAAAACTTAGCTATTTAGTGGTAGGAAGCAGACCTTGAATTTATGTGTAACTTATGCTTTTATTTAGTATGTGAATGGGAATGTGTAACATCTTATGAAAATAAATATGCTTCACCTTATTAGAAGTGGAACTCAAGATCTAAGAGAATAGTGCTAGCCCTTCCATATTTGGCAGCCTAATCCTTCTGAATAATATTGATGTTCTTTTCTAGATACTTGTGTAAATTTTCATAGTATCCATATTCCATTGCAATTTTCCTTTAGTTGCAAGATAATTTGAAAGTCCTTGAGTTTTTGTTGTCATTTATAAAGTGGTTGTTTTACGTTATCTAAAATTTTGAGCTATGTTTACTTATCTTTATTTTCTCTGAAGTAGCACAAATAGTGTATGAAGGAAATTGATATTAATTGAGAACTGTCTACTTTGTGTTAATTTGTTCTAATTTATTTGAAATGGAATTTTAAAAAAGTTTCCTACTTTTTATTATTTGTTTTTCTAGAGTTTTTTGTTCTAGGAGCCTATTTGTGACACATACATGGCAATTTTGGTAGGATTCTTTGCTTCAATGATGGGAATGAAGTACTTTACTGACTACAAAGCAGAAGATGGTAGATTAAGTACGGAAATGGGGAAATGTGGAGGGAAATAGAATGAATGAGATTGCATTTATAGATGAGAAAATGAGAAAAGTAAAAAAAAAATGAAATAATGTCCTCACAGAAAAAAAAAGAAAAAGAAAAAAGAGGGAATACAAAAAAAAAAGTAAATGCAAGAAAAAGAGAAATACTGAATAATGAAAATCTCAAGTGAATGGAAAAAACAATGAAAAGAAAAAGTATACTTGTAAGCATGAAAATATGAAGGTAGAAGCAGTTGATGTGAATAGATGTGTAAGTCTAAAAAAAGTGATTAAAGATATTGTGAGTTCTCTAAAATAGAATTCAATAAAAAGCACAATGTTGAAGGAATGGGGAAGCTATCTGATTTATTGCACAAAATCATTGTATGCTTCTAATGATTATGCCAGGAAGGCTCTGCATGGAATCACAAGAGAAAGTTGGTCTTTCTAGGATGCATGTTAAGCTCATGATTGGAGATAGAAGTACGTAAGCAACCGTGTTTTAAAAAATATATAATTCAAAGTGGAAGGTGTTGAGAAGTCTCCAAGTGGTACTAGTGAGAAATATTTGTTGTCGTTATTTTTATACACAATTCTCTTAATTAGCTGATAGGCTATATATAGAGTGAACATTTGAGCTGAAACCTGTCTCACATTGGTATACAACTTTTTTTTATCACTATACCGATTTTTTTTTCATCGGTAAACAGCGCCCATAAAAATCACATGTGAAGGAAAATTAACTACATTCATTTTCAGAGGATTTGTAGTTATACTTCCGAGTCAGAGTGTACTCTTTTTAGATATGCCTCGTCAAAGATTCACCATTGCTGACTTGTAGATATTTTTTCATAGGACCTATTTTCAAGTCAATAGTTAGCTAGATTACCTACCAAAGTGTTTTTAGTTCATGTTTAGGCGTTTAAATGTATTCAATATTGGTATTTGGCATTCAAATTTTAGCGGATGTGTTTCACTATTGGTATATGATTTGCAGCGAAGTTTCCTTCATTTTGAATGGAATTCAAAAATTAGTTAAATTCCAACATAAGTTGAATGATTGATTGAGTCTATACTGATCTACTTTAGCCATATGGAGGAGGATGAAAGGATTTCTGAGAAAGACTACCAAGAAGACTTTTGTCCTCATTAAAAATGTTTGTTTATCTGGCTTGTGTTCAGAAGAAACTTCGAGACTCTTTAACAAATTTCAACTAACAAACTACCTTTGCATCATCAAAAGTTGCCTAAATTTTCTCTTTTCTTTCCAACAAATGAAGCTACATGTGAGGGGATAAAGCCCTATTTTACACGTGCTTGTTTGAATAAATCAATGAAAAAAATATCTATTGAATTATAAATAAGGGTTTTTGCTTATTTTAGTTTCAAACGTCAGAGCTACCTTCTTTTACTCAATTTTTTTCAATATCTGGCCAATTTCATTGGGTTACACTAGTTACTACTCTCTTCCATTTAACAAAAGGTCTTCTTTTAACACATGTATGTTATTTCATCTTTACTTCTTTTTGTATATTTCTATAGTTGTACTTTGATTACTATCTTTGTTGTGTTATTTAATTCCCTGTTTAAAAAATGAATTTGTTGCAGGTTCATTGTAATGCTCTTGCAGTAATTGTGAGCACAAAAAATAAAAAATTTAATTGGTATATTAGCAACAACAGGAAGGATTTCTACTTCAAGTATTACGTAGTCCATGTCTTTGTGCATTGACATGTTTGATGAAATTGATGTTACCTTTTTATTACAATTGTGTTAATTAATTCCTTGTTTAAAAACTGAATTTGTTGCAGGTTCACTGTAATGCTCTTGTGGTAATTGTGAGCATAGAAAATCAAACATTTAATTGGTATATTGGCAACAATAGGTAGGCCACCATTTAATATTCAATGTTGGGCTCCTTTGACCCTTTTTTAGACATTTTGTAAAAATATAAATATTCTAGCTTAATATAGAATATTTTGTCAAAATTTTAATCATATTTGCCTATTTCTTTTTCACAATGCGATGATAGTTACTATAGTTTTGTCACTGTGGGCTATCCCATTCCAATACTTTAGTATAGTTTTGTCGTTGTGGGCTATCTCGTTCCAATACCTTATTGCAGACATATCCTAAGACTAATTATTATTGAGTAGTTCAGATTAAAACTTGATTTGGCTTTTTTTCATCACTGGGGATTCAAGAAGTTTTATCCAAATTTTCCAAGTTAAAAAGTTTCAATGCCAATGCAATTTGTAATTATGTTCCTTTTGATGTGCAAGCCCTAGTGAGTGATTTTTTTCAAAAAATCTCATTCGAAATTCATGAGAGATCAAATGCATTTACAAATCAAATGCATTTACAATGGCATGACTCTAATCCTAATAAATTATTGCCTACTTTAATATATAAATACTATCAATTCACATGGAGACCAAATGTATTAGAAACACTATTCAATTGTTTTAAAATTGAATGAAAGGGAATTTTTCTACTGAGAACTAAGAAATGAAGTAGCAAAAAGATGGGACTCCAACTAGATTCCCTTTAACCCTGTAAAGATCTCCTTTGTCTCCTTATGCTAATCCTTCTTCTTTCCTACTATTCAGCTTGGTGGATTGAAGAGTAAAATGGAAGAGGTAAACCTAGTCTACAAGCAAGATAGTTATCATAAATCCAAAAACAACCTCCAAATATGATTCTTGCTAATAGATTTAAAATAACCAATTTCACATGAATAATAACAATCAAGTTTGATTACCTTTGATTTTTCAAGCTGAATTGATTTTTCTTGTAGAAAATCCCATAAGAAAAAATTAGAGATGTTTTTGCCATCATACTTTGTCTAAATCATGCAAGTGCTAGCCTACACAAGAAAAATTTGTTTTGTGTAGGTGAACTTTATTCATGCAAGTGTTGTTTTTAGTGCAAGTGTTGATTTAACTCGCATAGCATCACTTCTTTGGCACAAGCATTAATCATGACTATAAAATCCCTAATAAGAGCCAAAATCCAAGCCTATTTTTATCTTAGTTATTGTGATAAGAGGAAATAACTATTAGACCTTCTTTTATCATTAGGACTATCAATTTGACAATAACTAAAATATTGATGATTCAAATTACCAGTTTTTATTACACAAAAACTTACAGCCACAACATTGTCCCATATTGTAACTATTAAGCTATAATTCTTATAGAAGAAAAATATGCAAAGATGGTTCATCAAATTGGGATGAGGTCAAATGATAAATAGTAAGAGCTTTCAGAGCTGATATCTGTGTTTAAATCCATAGGAAACATGTTACATGCTCCCATGTACAAATGTTGAATGATGAATTGGGTAAAATACCACATCTAATTCAAAGTGAGGTGTACCCAATGGGAGGGATAAGGTACAATTTAAGAGAATTTGACAGAAGAAATATCCCTCGTTTGTGACATATAAGCCAAAAGCCACTTCATAAAGGGAAATTTAGCCATCAAATTAAAATGCAAAAAATATATAGTATGTATTCCATCCACAGAGCACAACAATTCTATAGACAAGGTATCCTTCTTGCTAAATTTATGATGACTGCCAAACAAATATTTCAAAACAATCACCTCCACAAAATGATGAAAGTTCACAAAAAAATATTGTATACAAAGAGAAGTTGGACTCCTTTCAAGTAAAGTACAAGTGGAATATGTGTACAACCTGCCCCAATTCTTTTCATATTAATTACTTTGTCAAACAAAACCTTTAGCTCTACTCTTCTTCAAGAATATAGTAAATTTCTTCTAGAATTTTGAAAGATCGTTGAATGTTGTGGAAGCGTCCATAGATCATTACACTTATATTGTAGCTCAACTTCAAGAGGAAGATGTAACCACTTTTGTTTTAACACAATCTGGGGAAGAAGCAAATTCTATTGTTGCTCAACATTGAGAGGAAAGATGCCTCTATTGGAAGAGGAATATGACCTCCATTGCATCTTAGTTTGAAGAAGATAAACTCCATTGCATCTCTATTGTGTTATTTTAGATTGTAAATGGAATTTTCCACATTTACATAAAGCAAGATTTGGAATTATGTTCTATATAATTCAACCAACATTGTATATGTTTTAAACCACTTATTCTTTATGTTTAATTCTATATATTTTCCTATCAGCATAACCCTTGCACCCCCTGGTGCAAGTGCTAGTTATAAACCAAAACTGGTTTTTACCAAAGCCAAATTTAAAAATTCTTTCAAGAGATATGAAATGTATGAATAAATGTCTCCAAGATACAATGAAATGTTTGTTGTTGAACCTATGTATTTCACGGATTAAAAGTGTATTTTAGATGTAATGTAATTCCAGAAACATTTCTATCCTAAATTACAACGTGTGACATAGTCTTAAGATCTTTACAATCCTATGTACTTAAGAAAATTTGAAACTAGCACAAATCAGTTTTTTCCATTATACTGGAAATGTTTATTGGAATACATTTTTCTATGCAGCTATTGATGAGTTACAGTTAAGGCACCTCCCTTGAACCTTGTGTAACCAATATTAAGTTCTGGGAGTACAACTATTTGAATTTAGAATTGAGCCTGATCTTCTTTTTTGTTGCTTCTGATTTATATCCTCATTTGAGTCTTGTTTTGGATTGTCTGTGCATTGGATTCTACACTATAACTATTGCATAATCAAATACTAGTGGATTTTTTGACTAGATTGTTGCCTTACTTGAGAAAATTGGTTTATTTTTTCATATAATTTCTTGTATTTAAACTGAAGTTATATTTGTGGTGCATCTAAGGTTCATTAATAAAATTGTGGTTATTAAGATATCCTCCTTAGCCATAGGATTCCAAGAATTTTCAAAATTGGCACTTGCAAGAAAGACTTATCTTCTCGTTTACTCATGAACTACCTTTTGATTGAATAGTTTGAGAGAAAGTGAAATTAAAATTTATCTTCTCAAAAATAAATTCAAACTATTAGGATTTAGCTTTTCAATGGCTAGTGCCATTTTGGTAGCTTTGGAGAATCGTAGCAATTATTTAAGTTCAATTTAGTTTAGTTAGCTCAAGTATCAATAATCTAATTTAATTTTGTAGGTTATTGATCATCTCTATTGTTATAGAAGGCATGGATGTCCTCTGAGGGTTGTGTTTTACACAATTCCTGTCAGGAAGGTTTGAAGATGAAAAGCTTTATTGAAATTTTGCACTTACACTTTTTTACATTCAAGAAACTATAATATATCTAGGTTGTCTTTATGAATGACAAATACCTACTTAATGCATTCCTTTTTCCTTCCAAAATTGATGTTAGATGGCATAGGGTACATGCCCATAGCCATTGTAGGTGTTATATTGGCTTTTCATTTTATTTTTACTTTTCATCAAAATATATTGTTTAACCGGTCATCATTATCCGTCGAGGCTAAATTTCTATAAAGTTGATTTCAAAAGTTCAATATCATCATGAGATTATTAAGTTTATTTATTTAGTCAAATTTCCAGTCTCTTCCGCAGGAAATTATATTCACGCATTCCCAACAATTCCCTCGTGTTGATTACCTCATGCACCTGTGAGGAATTACGCGTAGTATTTTCAATCTTGTGGCATAAGTTAATAGAGTTACAATTTTATCAAACAAGCCAATGTCGCTTTGTATCGCTCCACATTTCTCCAGACTACAAGCCATATTATTGTTTTGCAATATTTTTTACATGGTGGGTAGTTATAAATTAGTAAGTACTGGGCATGCTTATGTTGAGTTTGTTTGGAGCTTTGAGGCGGGTTCAATGTTCTTTCTCTCTTGCTCGAACAAACCCGAGGTCGAGCAGCTAGGCTGTGAGATGCGCTCTAGCTTCATACCATGCTTGTGAAGCTCCTTTAAGTCTATTTTCAAAGTTTCTATATTTGATTTAGATTCATTTTGCTTTGAATTTTTTTTTTTTTTTGGTTTGTTAATTGTGGAATTGTTTCCCACTCCCATATATATTGACCTTCAAAAAATTTACAAGTTTTTGCATCAGACCCTTGATTTGATGTGCTACAAGTTTTAGCAAAAAGGATTCAACCCATTATAGGGGAGCTACACTATTTATAGATGGAATTTTAGTTCAATTATCCTGTGTTTGCTAGCTCAAATGACTGCAAGAATGAGGAATGGCAATCTTTCATCTACCAAATCTTATGCCTGGTTGTTTCTATTGTCTTTCTGATGTGGCTGGTCATCATTAGTTGTTATTTCCTCTATATGAGGTGTAATGAGATTGAATTTACTTATCAAACTGTCCCATGCCTTGTGGGGATATTAATAATGAATTCATCATCTTGATTAATCACATAATTGGCAAGAAAAGCAGCTTCCACATTAGCCTCTTGAAAGCAATGATTTATAGTAAAAATCTTTGATTATCCAAGAGAGGCCAAATCTTCAGAAGGATGTTGGGAAATTTCCAATTAGATGTGAATCTTTTTCTAATTAGCATGTGTGCATTATTTTCTTGAGACAATATTTTTGTGCACATGACAGAGGAAATCCCTTTACTTATGCTAGGCATCTCTCTGCCATATTTGCCACTTTTTGTCTTAAAAACCCTGAATTGTGGGGGCACCATATTAAAGTATTTTAATAATAATGAATTTGTGAATTATTGGTTGTTTAAGTCTAATAATATAAAAAGACAACACACTTAGGAAATTTGTATGTGCATGCAGTTCATCCCTGATAATAACACTCAGATTACGATTATGTGAGAATAACATCCAAGTTATGAGATTAAAGGAATAAATCTTTTTTTTTTGTGTCAGTAGTAATTATTTTTTCAAGCTTTATCTTTAGTTGGATGTGTTCCCATGAAGACTAAGACATAATGGACCACACAAGAATACAACTGTGTTGATGTGTCTTTAATCACATGTACCAATTACAAGTAATCCCAAGGCATAAGTTGCATTCTGGTCCTTGAGAAACTGTTTTGGGAACAACCTTCTGGATGTGACATCAACCACTTGGGATCAGTCTCCTCCTAACTTCATGGGTCTCTGGTCAGTATTTCACAATCTAGTTGAGTTATACTTCTAAGTATGGACACATCTTCCACATTCACCTAATCATAACTACTTTAACTCTATGTACATATAATTCTTATATTACAAGCTATCATTCTTCCTTGAATGAAATAAACTTCAAAAGAGAATAAGGTTAGAGAAAGGATAGAGAAACAACAAACAAAGGATACAATTCTTAACTAAGCTTAACTCTTTTCCTTTGAATAAAAATAACTGTATTTGATTCTTTAGGTTGCATGCATTAATAGTTCAAAGCCACTAGATTCCAGACTAGTTATTTTCAATCTAGGAATCTAATGAAGCATACTCCTAAGTAAATTTTAAAGATGAATCATTTTTTCTCTTCTTGAAATAACGATCTCTTTCATTATTAAAGCTTACAGATGAGCACATACCTTTCAATCTTGCCTCATCAACATTTGAAATAAATAATAAATTTGGTTCAAACAAAATGATTCATCCCCAAGCAACAACTTCATAAGATTCAAAACAACATCCTTTATATGCAGAAAAATGTCTCATTTCAACAAGTTAGGAATATATATCTAGCTATGAACAACAAAATTATTGTAAAACGACTGTCAGCAGTCTAAATTTTTCTATTGCATTCACCAATCTATATCTATATCTGATCAAAATGAATGCATGCATATATAGTCTTCAGCAGGACACAACCTCACTATTTATAGCAAATTAGATTTTTTGAAATAAAAGCTCATAAAGAGCAGTCTCGTTAAGATAGCTGAACAAACTGATTTATTGATACACTAGTCCTTTTCCCTTCAACTTTGTTGCATAGAATAAATAGTTCTATCTGTTTGAGAGGTATGACCAATTGCCTTTGCAATTGTTCCTCCATGATGTTGAGTTCTAGGGGCATTGCCTTTATTGTAGTGTTGATGAATTATGAAAGCACTTTGATTCTCTCAACCCTCTTTGTAGATTCACTGACAAAGTCAAAGGCCCTTTGTCCCTCTGCATCCTGTAGCTTGTCCACCTATTTGTTGAAAGCTAACATAAAAGATTCCAGCACCTTTCCAAGCTCCTCCTTGGTTAGCATCTCACCACCATCTCCTTGCAAATGTATTATATGTGGGAGAGAAAACAGAGCAATAATTTGGTTGTGTGATGTGAGAGTGACAAAGGACTGTGCAAAACTCCCCAAGCTTCTACAACTTCACCTTTGAATTTTTTAGTAGAAACTACTGCACAAATCAATGGCAGATCCAGATAATAAAGGGGTATTAGATGATGCCCTTGTTGGATCACCTTGGCAATTACATCAATTTTATTTGCCAACTATGCACCTTTTGCTATTTGTTTATGGGAAGATGAATGCAGTGCACAAATGTCATCTATTCCTTTTTGGATTGTGAGCAGAAGATCATATAAGACTTTGATTACAACTTCCACATCGATGGGTCCTAGTGGAGGAATAGTTAGTAACGCTTTAGCTTCCAGGGCTCGTACATTAGCTTGTAGATCTTCCAAGGAATGTTGAAAACTCTAAGGGCATCAATAGTGGACTTCAGATCCTATTTATGCTTCTTAGGAGAGGAGAATAATTCCCCCTCTGTTTGTATCAGCAGGGGTTGGTTTTCTGCCCACTTTCTTAGTGCTCACCTGAGAGAAAGGACTTGTTCAAAATTGCTTCAGTGTATACAACTTTACCTTTGAATCTTTTAATAGAACTCCTGCACAAGTCAATGTTAGATTCACATAACAAGAAGGGTTTAGGTAACAACCTTTGTTGGAATTCCTTGGCAATTACATCAATTTTGTTTGCCTACTGGGAACCTTCTGCTATTTGATTATGGGCATATGAATGTTGTGCATGATTGTCATCTATTTCCTTTTGCATTGCAAGCAGAAGATTGTTTAAAATCTTGATTCCAACTTCCCCATCAACATGCACTGAAGGAGGAATAATGATTAACTCCTTAGCCTTCAGGGCTCTTACCTCATCTTAGTTTCAGGCTCTCCTGTGTTAACCATGCTGATGTTCTCAGACCTATCAATCTCACTCCAACTGTTGATAAATCCTTCCAATCACCCAACAATCACTTAACGTGGAAAAAATGATAACAAAGGTCAATTTCTGGAGGAGCTTAACTCTGCTTTTTGCTCTTTTTTTTTTGACATTCGAGTCTCTCTATCCAACTTGCTGAGCCCAAGCAAGTTTCCATGTGCAACTCACTAACTAATTCACATTTTTTTTTAGCAGAATTGGCTTGTGAGTTGGGGGAAAGTTACTTAACCAGTTCAAATCTTGTGAGTCTGGCGAGTTAATTGTTGTAAGTGCTCAGATTTGTCTGTCTAGATATTGTGCCAACATGGAATCATGGGAATGGAAGTTTCCACTCAAATATTTTTAGATTCCTTGGGGTCCAATACTTGTCAAAACTACTACTATTTATGTGATTTGAAATCCCCAGCTTGACATGTCACATGCCCCCGACAGTGTGCTACACGTAAATTAAGTCATCACTAACCCATGGAGACTCCAAGAAGGTCCACTATAAATTACTATGAAAATGGTTTTGAAAAGAGTTATAGGTTATGGATTCATTAAAGTCTTAAAGATGAAAGACATTGGTTAAAATTTTATAAAATGCCAAAGTGCTTAAAATACTTAAATAAAACCAAGACTCATCTCCAAGTATCTTCTCAACAATTCCTAACTGTTGCAATCACAACCTTCATGTAGAGTTTGTCCCCATTGCAATTATGTATTAGACTAAGCTTATCCTATTGTTTAGTATATTGATCCTATCCCCATTGCCCAGTGGTATATCAAACTAAGCTTGTCCCCATTGCTTTGTGTACTCAACAATTCACAACTTTCCTTGGGGATGCACATAACTCAGTTGATGAACCAAGTGGGAAATTATGTCCATAACATGGCAACATTTTTTGGAGGTCTTGCTGTGGGATTCATAAACATTTGGCAAGTTTCCCTTGTAACTCTAGCTACTGGTCCATTTATTGTGGCTGCAGGAGGAGTTTCAAATATCTTTCTTCATAGGCTTGTTGAAAACATTCAAGATGCATATGCTGAAGATGCTAGCATTGCAAAGCAAGTTTGAATGGGGATGGGGCCAGAAGGGGGGAGGGGGAGGTGGGCGAGGGGCGAGGGGCGAGGGATGTAGTTCGTATAAATTAACTTGTTAAGTTTTTTTATTGTGTTTAAAAATACATCAAATCACTTCTTTGGTTAATTTCTAGGTTGCTAGCCAATGTTGCTACATTACTTAGTAAGGATGATACCATAATCATTTTGTGTCATTTCTACTTGATCAAACTACTTATTGTACTCTACTAAAATTCTATGTATGTTTTCATTAATGTGCAACTTTTATTGAGCTAGGAGATAGGAAGCCTGATTTATTCTCTAGCAACTATAACAGTCATCATCAATTTATGGCTAGATTGGCCATTTGTATTAAATAATACATTAATTTACATCTTTGGTTTATTGCCAAATTATTGATTAGTTTTGCCATTTTTGGTACAGTGTTATATTTTGATGAGAATGGTGTGCTATAGTTTAAATTTTATTTTTTGCTTAGTCCATCAAAACTTTTCACAGTTATATTATTGATTCTTTTCACATCACAATATCTATACATTGCTATGGGTGTTTATAGCAAAGGAAATGTGTTCCTCTTGGGATTCTAAGTTATAATGAGTTCTTTTTCTGTATACCATTTCACAGCAAGCAAAAGGTTTCTAGCTGCAGCATGGATTATGAGCATGGCACAACCTTCAGACATGCCATGTGAACCCTCTGAGGAGGAGTTTCATCTGTGTCTAAGAAATGGACTTATTTTGTGTAGCTTAATCAATAAGGTTCAGCCAGGAGCAGTGCCAAAGGTGGGAGCATGTTGTTGACATTAGCTAGTTAATTTCATTTATCAACATTTCATAATTTTCCAATTGACTTCTTGCTTTTCTGCTTTATTATGCTGACAATCATGATAATAATGTCTACATAATTGGAAAGCGGTGGTTGAAAATATTCCATCACTTTGTCCTAAAGGCCAGCCTTTATCTGCTTATCAATATTTTGAGAATGTCAGAAATTTTCTTGTAGCTGTTGAGGAGTTAAAGTTGCCAACATTTGAAGCTTTTGATTTAGAACAAGTGAGCATGCTCATTCCAATATTATTAGATTCTAAATAATTAGTTCTCTATACTTTTTTCTAATACTGTTGTTTCTTCAGGGGAGCTTGTCGTTGGTGTAATTAATTAATTAATTATTACACTGGTATAAGTTAACTTAGGTCTTGCAATTAATTAGTTAAGTCCTAGGTTGCATTATTAGATAAATCATTTAATGAATGGGATAATATTCCCTTCCTTATTTGTAGGAGATAAGATTTCTTCTAGAAGATGAGTTGTCCTTCTAGAACTTATCTCATCATTTAATGATCATCACCATTAGAGTTCACATGTTGTCACATGTTGTTAGATCAAGACACATGGAAACATCTCATGCATATTAGGGTTTAGCTCATGCCTATATATTTAGGCATCTTGTACATTTGTAATCATGTCATGTCATAATCAATTTGACATCATTGCATCTTAATCAAAGCATGATATTTTTGCCATTTCTCTCTTTGTGGAAGTTTTTGTCTTGCGTGTGATTCTCGGGGTTTGAGGAGGTTCACTCTAGACTCCTACATGGTATCAAAGCCCAATGCTGCAGACTTCTTTTCCTCGAGCATATAAGAGGATTGTATTTTGGCATGGTGCTCTTTGTTGATGCAAGTAGTCGTTTTTCTTTTGCTTCATAAAGTCCAGTTTCCACTCAGTTCCAGGAAAAACGATTTCTGGGTTTGGTAGAGGGGGTCGAAATCTGAACTGGGTATCTTTTAGATTTTTGATATCTTATATGGATCTAGAGAAAATCACTGAACAAAAATCAGCTACGCCATTTTTTCTCCAAATAGCTGGGTCGTTGTCTTTGTATTTTGTGGAGAAATTTTATTATGGGGCTTGCATATACTCCTCATTTGGTTATGTTGCACAAGAGTAACTATCAACAATGGTGAGATGGGATCTGCCACCATTTATTGCCTTATCTGTTTGGTATAGTTCCTCATCCAAGTGAAGGTATTCATGCTTCAGATCAAGTTCCCTATGATGATATTATTGTGCAGGAGGTTGATTGTCTTGATCTTTCTGAAGAGGTTGACAAGGTTCCCTCAGGTGCTTCTTCTCCATCAGAGATAGTTGGTATCCCTTCACCTTCAATGATTCCTTGTCTAGATTCATTGATTGAGGCTTCCATCATCATCAATATTCATCACACATTTCATTTTCCAGACTTGGCATCACATGATGGCTTCAAGCCGTATCACTGACTTGCTCTGGCTACTAAATGTGCTTGGAGAACATTATTGAGGGATATCACTCCTCTATTTAGATTTCACTTGAGTTGTTTTGAGTCTCCTCATTCTTTTGTCTCGACCTTAATTGGGAATTCAGAGACCATCTTGGAGGCGCTTGGTTTCTCTTTAGAGATTTCATATCTGAGACTTCTTCCCTATCATTCCATTCAAGACTTGAGGTTTCTTCAGCATCCACCATTGGATTTGCTTCTTCCTAGCAGGAGATTTGTGGTTTGGACACCTTCATTGCTTCAGACTTCCTTCAGTGGTTTTGAGGACACTTCATTCAGGGGGGGCTATCAAGTCTCCATCATATCCATCATATCCATTTTATCTTTGTCTTTGGATATTGTTCAACATCAGTTTTTGCATCATCCTAGTTTTTCACCCTCTTCATTGTTTGGGACTATGGAATTTTCATCATCAGGAAAGGAGACACTTGAGTAGAGTTTAGAGACATCATCATCCATGTTCATTCTTCCTTCAATTCCTATCTGGAATGGGAAGCATCTTTGCACTTGCAGTTGGTTTTGTTTCTTCCGAAAGGGAGACAAGTTGTTTGTTGACATTGGATCATGTTTTGTCTTCATACACTTACCTTTTTTGCAGGTGATCTTATCTTTTGGGGGGGCTATATAGTCTCTCTATTGTATCCATGTGACAGATGGTGTACTTGGGGGGTATTTGGGAGTCCTACATCCTTCCCATTGTATCTCACATTTTTATTTTTCA
>VDFB02198245.1:0-17123 GCA_007258455.2 Sequoia sempervirens | reverse complement strand
GAGTATTTACTATTGTGATGAATTGTTATGCCACATAGGGTTTCATGCAATTATGATGGTGAATGCTTTCCTTAGTTAGATATAGTGGCTAGTTGATCGTAGATTGTATGCGTGTCTCGCCAATGCAATTTATTATCCTAGTTGGTTATCCTTCATGTTATGTGTTCAATAAAATCGTTCAGATTGAGCTGATAGATGTGCCACCTTGCCTTCAAGTTGAGAATTTGTTCTTGGTTATCGTATGATGTGTGTGAATAATAAACTTATTCAGATTGAGCCGATAGATGTGCCACCTTGCCTTCAAGCTGAGAATCTGTACTTAGTTTATTGTGTATTGTTGTTTCCAATAAACTTGTTTAGATTGCTTCATGATGTGCCACCTTTGCCTCTGCTGAGAATCTAAACTCGTTTATCGTCTGATAGTCAAAACCCTGCTCCATTTCCTCATGCTCTGTTTCTTGAGGAAATTGGATAGATTTAAAGTAGATAGCTTAGTTGTAGTTAATGATCTACGAAACCAGAAAATCCTTGGCTGCAACGTTCTTGGTTTTCTTAACCTTGTGCCTCTTCCAGTTGAGAACAAAAAGATAGGACTTAGATTACTTTTCTTTTCCACGCATTCCAACACTACGAGGGAGCTTCCCCTCCTAATTTGAAGAGCACTCATTACGCAGTGTGCATAGCTATCTGTACAAACTTGCACTCCAAAGGTGTTAGGTGTTACGCCAACATGACGACAACATCTAAGCGAATCGTACAAATTGAGATCGGAGGGGAAATCCTAACAAATACTATTGTCGATGGAGGGTCAAGAGTCAATGTACTACCCGAAGACACATGGAAGACTCTCAGGAAGCCGACGCTCTGGCCACCAACATTCCAACTCGTGGGTGTCGATCAACACGGCATCAAATCGTTGGGAACATTGATGGCGCAAAAGGTGATGATTGGGACACAGTCGTTCCTGCTAAACTTCGTAGTCATCCCACTACAGAGGAAGGCATATGATGCGTTGCTCGGAAAAGGGTGGTTGGTGGCAGCCAGAGCAAATCACAATTGGAAAAGAAATACGCTGTCCATAGAGAGCAACGTGAATAAGTACGTAATGGATCTAAGGAATCAAACAATCAACGGAGAATTGGCCTCCTTCAAATCAGAATCGGACGAAGGGGAGTCAAATGTCAACAAAGGGAGGAAAGCTATGGAACCGAATGCCGATGGTGTATTTGAACTTGAGAGTTGCTCAGAGGATGAGACAAGCTCACTAAATGGCCTATTCCATTGGCAAATGAAAGACTATGAGGTGTTCCACCGAGAGTGTAACATGTTGCAGATCGGAGAAACCCAGGAAGAAGAGGAGAAGGGCACGTCCAGCCAGACATTTCTGGCCGAGTACGAAGAGTACAAAGAAAGAGAAGAGAAGGGCACATCTAGCCAAACATTTTCGACCGAGTTTGGAGAGTACAAAGAAAGAGTATCAAAACCGGACGATACGCCAACCCACAAGTTTGAACAAGTACAAGATGAAGAAATGGTGTCAGAGCCGAAAAATGAAAAAATAGCAAAGGAGAAAGTAATGGAGATAAAAAATGAAAAAATCGAAAATATAAAGGAAAAGTTGGAAGTTGGAAAAAATGAAAAAAATAAGTAGAACAAGAATCGTACCTCTTAGGAAACCAGAAATCGTACGAACAAAGCATCAAAAGAGAGGTACAACAAAGAAGAGCCAGAGCTCACTAATCCGTACAGGAATTGCTATGTAGGGAGTTAAAGGTTCCATACGGAAAGTAAGGAGTAAGAAAACTGTACAACGTACAAAAAGGATCATAAAGAATAAAGCATCGTAGGGAGAAACAAATTCTCCGCCAAAGGCACCCAAGCCAATTCTGTACACTATGAAGAGGAGAGGCATCGAGGATACTAAAGGCAATTTTGCACAAAGAAGAGAAAGCATCACCACTATAAGGACTGCACTTAGGAAATACAAAATCAAAAGGAAGGTCGTACATAGGAGAACCATACAAGGCATGAAGGAAGCAACTTGCGCAGATAAGAGGAACATAAAGAACAATGCAAAATCTGTATTTTCCGGCTTTGTCAGCATTAATTTTTGCCACTCAAAAAATCATGAAAATGAGGTGCACCATGGAGTTTTGTATGGTTTTAGAAGCCTTAAATTGGTCATGGCGGCGGGGGCTCTGCCCCTTGACCCCGCCTTGTAGTGTTACTCTACAAGAATAAGAAGGTTGTTCACAAGTGATTGTGCCTGGACCCTGTTGGGGGCGCTGCCCCCAAACCCCCACAAGGGGTGCTGCCCCTTGACCCCGCTAGGGGTGTTGCCGCCAGACCCCCATCAGAATCATTTGGATTGCCAAGTCCCAAGGCAGCCAGCTATCACAGTACTGCCAGAACCACAAGTATCATAGTTAGCACAACTGGAACCACGTAGAAAAGAGTCTAACAAAGTGTACATTGAGATCAATGAGCCAGAGGTTGATGATCGATACCCGAGTGAATTGCAGACGATGAAGATGGTGAGAGTTATGTACGAAGTCGGTGCAATTGGACAATAGCTAAACGTGGGACATGACCCCTCATTGGTACATGAGGCCAAGAGGATCTTGGCATGTGTGCAATCAGAATGCAAAGGTGAGTGGCCAAGACTAGAGACAACCAAGACTACTAGGAAAAAGTTGGTGGACTACATTTAGAAGTCACAAGAGCAGTTGGTCGCTGAGCACATGAGAGTCACAACTCTCAAAGAGACATTGGCCGAGAGGTGCCCCGTTTTTGTTTTGCGTCGTCTGGAAGACTACTTTTGTGGGAAGGATGATGTAATCGGTCATAGTCGATCGTCGGTCGTAGTCAATCACAGTCGGCTGCAATTAATTATATTTAAATAAGACTATAGTTAGTTTATAATATTTCATTTTGTACATGTTTCAGGAAGACTAATTCCTGACTAGTGATTAGTTGTTGTCACGAAGCGTCATGACGGTTGGTTCCTCAACCATCGCCAGTGGCTATTTGTACTTGAGTCAATATAGTAGGGAGAAATGATGTTGGTACTTATGATATTATGTTACATGCTGTTACATTTTGATGTTACATTCTAGTACGGCTAATTGTACTTGGTTACCGTGAATAATAAATGAAGTACTATTTTGTTGTGCCATATGCATTCATGATTGTTCATACTTGACTATGTTCTGTTGATTCCCATTTACTCTCATAGTACATTGTGAGTACTCCAATGAGTAAACAACTTGTAGATTTTTTTATTTTTTCTTAAATTAAAATTTTAGGTTTTTTTTTGTAAAAGAAAATATTTGTATCTAATCCGAAAGAGGTAAAAGTACACAGAGAAACAATAGTATAGCTTACAATGTGTACACAGTACATATCAAATTTTTATCAATTGACTGTAAATATCCAAAGACCCCTATACCATGTTTCTAAAGTAATGGCATTCCCTTCCCAATCTCTATTTCCTATCTTCAGGGGATTATGGTTTGAAATTAATTGTTTCTATAATGAAGATGATTATCAAATATCAACATGGTTAATTTATGCTTTCGTCAATATCTATTTCAATACTTTAATTTTAAAATGCTAATTGTTTAATTTTTAAGTATTTAAGTATGTGATTATTTTAAAATATATATATATATATTTGCTTCAAGTACCCATCTCCAATTTTTTTTGAATATGGCATACTAGTACCCATCCCCAACTCCACTGTTTTTTGAGAATGGTGCACCAGTCTCTGTCTCTTCATAACTATGAATTGCTCCGAAGCAGAAACAAATGAGCTTTCACATATGCTAAATTTCTGCTCATGTTGGCCACTAAACAATACCCACACTACATAGAGCCTGCTATAGCATATTTGTAACCAGGAGACTTTATCATGAAGATAATTCAAATACCCTTTAGCTACTGGCCTCTCAAGGCTACAACATTACCAAATTACTGAGTACATTTTGGCAGCATTGCTTATAGGGAAAATGTGACAAGAAATACCCAGACTCACTTACGATTGCTCAAGTTCCTTAAATGTGTTTGTAGGCTACACTGAACGCCACTAAAACAGCTTCTCCCCAAGCCAAAAAGATCTTGCTGTCCATTGTCAAAGCAACTGCGATGCTCATAGATGGGAATATTAGGAAGTAGGTAATCTGAAACTGTGAGCAAGCGCTGCGATTCTACAAACTCTCTCAATAATCAATGCCCAAAACTGGTTTTTGGGAATGGAGAACAGAAAAACTCCTGCTATAGCATTAAATCTGAGAATGGGTTCAAATTCCTATTATCCTTCATATTTTGCTACAATCAATGATTTCTAGATTCAATGGGTTACTGCTTACCAAACGAGGACATATAATGAAAATATGGTCCTTACATTATTTATATCCATGCTCCATAGGTTTTTATATAATTCATACTGAGTGGTAAAAATAAGTTCACAAAAACTAACTTGAGGAGCTGCATGTTGTTTATGTTATAGCAGCTTCGTATTTCCTTCCAGCTCAGCTCTTTCGTGGAGACATAAATTGAATGATAGCCGTTGGCTATTCAATTTATATTCATTGTTTTGTTTTATACTCATTTCATATTATGGCCGACATGAAAGAATTCGAATTGATCTTTATTAGAGGATATTTAATATATTTCAAAGCCGACTTTCATTAAGAAGATAAGCGATTTCTTAAGAGGCCGACATAAAGGATTTGTCTCTCCATTAATTTGTATATATACACCTTGATTCGTCCATTGTAATCATCTAGCAGAGTTCGGTTATTCACATCAAGTGCGAATATATCAGTTCATCAAGTGCGAATTTATCTGATGTTCAAGTGCGAATTTATCTAATAAGCAAGGTGCGAATTCAAGATACAGGGCGAACACATTCAGCGCCAAGACTTTACTCAGTGTGAATATTACACAGTGTTGAGCTAACACAGATTGAAGACCATCCAGTGCAAAGCGAACATTGCCAGATCTGTGTTCAGTCATTGCCAGGTGTGATTTAGCAGGTTGTCATCTGTCATTCCATATTGCCAGGTGCTGTATATCGGTCTTGTGTTAGACCTCATTGTAATGTGTAAAATTGCCACTGTTACATCAAATATAAGAGAGATCTTTGTTGCTGGGTTTTTCTCCCTCAAGAGGAGGGTTTTCCCAGGGTATATGCTGTGTTATTTTGTCTGATTTTGAATTATTTTCTGTGCATTTAATCTGTTCACATAAAATTAACACATGTCTGTTTATGACCAGCCAATTTCATGGTTTCATCCCCTGACTTTGGTTTAACTATGTCAGCATGCTCAAGCTGCTCAACATACCATTGCAGATTTTTATTGAGGACTTATTTGCCAATAATTTCCAATTTGAAGCTTCAAGCAATGGAACATTGGCTAATTGTGCTAACTTGTATTGAGTCAGATTTAAGTAAAGCCTAACGGGAGGAGATGACCTTAGATTATGCTGACAGCACTTGGATTTAAACACTGGACTAATGACATAGTGACCTTGAGGGAAAACAGGAAGGGAAGGATCAATGAAACTTGCAGAATATAATTAACAAATTCCAAAGAACTTGACAGATCTTGAGGGCTCTAGAAATTCCTAGGAAAAGAGAATGAGATCCCCAAACCCATAATAAGGGATCACATCTGGAGCAAACTCATTGAAAAGCCTCTAAGAGGGCTTATGGAAACAATTATTTCTGATGTTTAGACGGCAGAATAGGACCTAAAGTTTAAACCTTTTTGTTACAAAAAAATCTAGATATTGAGAAGGTCAATGTGGCTCAAACTTTGGTTTTAAAATACACTGGAGCCAAGCTGTGTCAAAGTCAGCACCTATATTTCAAGAGGACTGAATGGAAAAGAAGAGGAAAGATTATTTGCAAACAATATTCAGAGCACAACACTGGTGGATTATATGGTCACAGTTGTGAGAGGCCTTATGTAAGCAGATGCTTAAACCCCTGATTCTGTTTAAAACAGAAGAAAAGTTGTTGATTTCAAAGAAGAAACATGATCAAATGCAAGTCATTTAGCCAGCCCTTCCTGCTTCAGTCTATTATGTGGCCTACCTCACTTGACAAAGAAATAAGTGTTTTTTTTCTTCACATATTTCAGTTTAGTTTTGTCAGGTTCAGTATGTATATCTCCTTATCAAAGAAATCTTGCTGATATTGGAACTAACAGGTTTCAAATCCAAAACCAAAGATCCTTGACCAATTTCATGAATTTGTCTTTTTCCTTAACCACAAGTATGATTAAAAGAAAAAATTGCCTTGCTTTCAACATATAATACAGTTCCTTCAAGTCGCTGAAGTTACTTTGATCATAGTAAAAATAAATATGCAGAAAAGAATTGGCAGTAGGGGGCATGGCAACAGAAACCCAAGGAGCATTAATTGCCTCTCTGACAGAATCAGAACAGGACAGCCATATTATGTGAGGACACCAAAAATGAAACATATAATGGAGTGGAATATGTGATCAATTACACAAAGCAAATGTAATAAATGATATTGAAGTTTTCTAAAATTTACAAAAATTGCAAAGTTGAGTTAACCTGCTTGAAACCCAAAAACTAGGCTTAAACAACAGCCAATCCCTAATGGTGTCAATCATGGCAGTCAATCTACATCCTACAAATCCATGCGTTAGGGGACCATGGGGAATAGAACAATCTTACCAACGTCCAAATTTATTGGTCTCAAGTTGTGAAACACTACAAATTGTGCACATTGACCCCTTATTAAATATCATCAAAGTGTCTACTTTAAAATTTAGAAAAAGCATATAGTTTCTGTGATATTGTTTAATAAATCCTTTAGAATTTTGGGTTTAAGGTTTAAGAGAACACATAGGTTGCCACATCAACAATTCTAATAACAGAAAAACTCCTTTCAAAAACTACAGAGTTATCACTGAAAGCTTGAAGACTTTGACTATTGATCTTCTACTAACCTTTTGACTAATGATCTTTTACCAACTCCATCATGCTTCACATGTGAAAACTTCACTAGGGCACAAAAACTGCTTTCTCCACTAATCCTCTTAATTTTTTTTCAGGTGGACAGGCCTTTTCCAATGAAATACGAGTCATCCCTTAGCAGTTAGCATAATTGACATACCGGTAATAGAAAAACATCCTGGACTCTAAGGTCAAAACTAGAACTAAAGTGAATGGTGCAAAAAATCATTTGAATTTTCTCATAAAAATGTCTTCTCAAGTTCTTTTAGATTGGGAAAAGAAACAAAAGTTTCTGTGGACAGAAACACTATTCTTGACCAAATCTACAGTTGTTTGAGGTAGAAGATATCACAAAAGCTTTCATTCCTAATTAATGTTAATAGTTTCAATTTTGTATCCAGATTCCACAACCCTTGAGGGTGGAATTGATACCTTTATATTATCATGGTTGCCTCATCTAGTAGAAAGTACTCTAATGCAAACCCTTAATGCCATTGTATAATAGTTTGTTTTAGGTTTAGATTATCATTTTGGGTGTTGATGCTTATGGCAGCGTCGGTGGTCTTCTTCCAGCGATCTCCTTTACTTCAGTTGATAAATTAAATTATAGCCAAGGGGCTATTTAATTTATAGAGTCAACGATTTATTGAAGAGACACGATCTTTATTTATTATTATATTTATTTAATGAAGAGGCACGAATTGTTAATGAGGCCGACCTCTTGCATGGGCGCAATTTTATCGAAGGGGCGCATCTCTCTATGCTGGGCCGACTTGTTATTTTGAAAAGGCACATCCACCTCCATCACTAGTATATATACACATTGATCCATTGCATTGTATCATCGATTTCATTCAGTTCATTATCATTCATTGGAGTTCAACTGCGAATTACATAGAGAGATTGCGATTTCTGTAGAAGAGCAGATTGTTATTCATTGAAGGCTGAGTTTCTAATCAGCGAATTACATCTGGTTGTATCTGAGTTTGCATCAGTTTGTGGTGCTTCTACTGGCCTTCATATCGGCCTCTTGTAAAGGAGACTATTTGTGTTATCATTCAATATATAAGTGATATATTGTTGCTGGGTTTTTCTCCCTCAAGTGGAGGGTTTTCCCAGGGTATCTGCTGTGCTCTTGTGTTGAATTTTGAATTAATTTCTGTGTCTTTAATCTGATCATAAAAATAACATGGTATCAAAGCGGGTGTGAAAAAGATCGTGATCAGATTTCTTATTACAACGATACTCTTTATTCTCTTTCTTAGTGTTGATTACTTCTATCTCTTCGTCAAGATGGTGAATGGTCTTAAGATTGAGGATAAACTCGAGGGAGCATCAAATTTCACTTCATGGAGATTTAGAATTATGCTCACCTTGGAGGAAAACGAATTGGTTGAGTTTGTGGAGAGCAAAGTTCCCGAACCTACGGATGAGGAAGAGAAAGTTCAATGGAGAAAGAACGATATCAAGGCGAAGGAGATGTACGAAATCAACAACACTAGCTAAGCTCTTTCACTGAAGCAACAACTACATCATGTGAAGATGGTGAAAGGAGAAACGATTATTGCTTACTTCATGAAGATTTCGGAGTTGAGAGATCAGCTTTCTACAATTGGTCATGTGATTGATGATAAGGACTTGACCATGCTTGCTCTTAATGGTCTTCCTTCATCTTGGGAGTCTTATATTCAAGGAATCAGTGCAAGATCAAAACTTCCCAAGTTTGATCGATTGAGGACGGATTGCATTCAAGAGGAGTCGAGATTGGCTGCTAGAGGAATTGGTCAAAGCTCTACTAATGAAGACATTCATGTTCTTGCCTCTCAATCCTCAAAGAAGAAAGGCAAAGATGGGAAGAAAGGCTATTTCAAGAGGAACAGAGATAAAGGTGCTGATGGTGCTCCCACTTTCAAGAAAAAAAGGGACCTCTCTAAAGTCCAATGCTTTAGATGTGACAAGTATGGTCACTTTGCTAAAGAATGTCCAACCAGGCCTAAGCAGCAGGCTACCATTGCAGATGTTGATGAAGTCTCTCCGCAAAAGGATTCATGTGAATATTTATTCTATTCGGCACTATCAAGCAATGTATCTACCGACACCAACACTTGGTTGATTGATAGTGGTGCCTCTCGCCACATTACCGGATTTAGGGAGCATCTAACAAATTTGGTGGAGAGAGACTCTAGTGAACAAGTCATTATTGGAGATGATGCTAGTTACTCGGTGAAAGGAATTGGGACCTCTACTCTCCACTTGGATTTTGGCATCTCCCTATAGTTGTGTGAAGTTCTATATGTTCTAGGCATCAAGCCGAACCGTAATGTCCCCATTTTGGCCATACGCTCTTCTTTGACTGATAGCCTATTTCTGGAAATCCGTAGGTTGATCAGTGAAATTAGGGTTTCCTTGCTTGGAGATTTGTGGCATTTCTAGGTATTTACTATTTTTAGTAAATACTAATTTTGGCAGTGGTTCAGTTGTCAGCCTTCATTAAGTCATTTTCAGTTGGAGCAGTTGCTTGGGTTTGATTTTGGCTTTAAAAAGCATTATTTTGGTGAAATAATATATTTCAAGGCATTAATGTTTTAATTTCAAGTTGACCCCTTGGCCTAGTTCATTAACTTTAAGTTGTTCTTAAAAGGTGGTCATGAAGGGGGACGTCATCATGGAGGATAAATTTAATATTTAAAGTCTTTTAATGCCTTGGGAAATAAAGTGGACGCCTTTTTGAAGGAGTTATTATTTTAAAATAAAGATTTTATATTGCCTTGTAAAGTGGACGCCTTTTTGAGAAGCTGAATGGTTTTTTGGAAATTTGAAGAGTCTCTGTGACTGTTGGCGTCTTTTCTTGAGGGATTGAAGAGTCTTCTACTCTTCTATAAAATGAAGGCATTGTTCCAGCATTGGTATCCATGAAAATTATGCTAAAGTTATGCTGTCGAAATGACAATTGATATATTGCTTCGAGGATGTCTACCTCCTAGCCACTATCCAATTTCGTGTTTGAAATACAACACCTAGTTGGTAATTTGCTGCTTCTCATCCAGACTAGCAGATTTGTGCTTATAGTTGAAGTTTGAAGAATTTTCCAGATTTTGAAGTTGCTGATGTTCTACAGCTGAAAGTGAATTCTGTTAGCAGCTCTTGGAATAAAATTAATTTGATTCTGGGTACTTTTGCATTGTATTTGTCTGGCAAGGGCGCCCCTTTTCTCCAAGTTTTGGATTTTAATTTGAAGTCTACAATTTTTAAAGCTAAAATCGCCCTTCTCAAGGCCGTACAATTTCAGTTTGCATTGGGAATTGTGTCAGAAAATAAAGGACGTGATTTGCTGCTGTTTCTTCCTCTTGGTTTGGTTGCCTACCTTCTAGGAATCCATTGCATTCAGTTTCAGTCAATTTGGAGGCGAAATGAGTGAGTTATGAGTATTTTACTGATTTTCAGTTTGCTGATATGAATTTCCAGAATACAGAATTTTACATCAGATTTATAAGTTTTCAGTTTTAATCATATTTGTGTCATTGGAAAGCAAAGAACATTATTGGAATTCATTCTTATCTTCTTATCTCATTTCTCTATCATTGTAATTCATGTTTTTGCAGTCTTTTGAATTGTAAGGTTCTGATTAGTAGTACTAATCTAACCCATTATTATTGCTGCAATTACTTGATTAAATTCTCATTAAATTACCCCTGGATGGTTTACCGCCAGTGTGGATAATTTGTTTTGTAACATTCATATACCCACTTTCATAGTGGAGAATCCCCACAGTGCTGTGGATGCCCGCCGCAGCGGATGAATTGTTTTTAAATGTAATCTTTTCCCCCCACTGTTTGGTGGTAGTGTGGAAATGTTCTTCATGGCTGGTTATCCGCCTATCAGTTAATGTTCTTCATGGCTGGTTATCCGCCTATCAATTTTTAAATTCAAAATTCAACACTCCGTCATATGTTAACACTCGCCTCTCAGTGGGATCTTGAGTGCACATTCTTGACGTTGAGTAGTTTTCATTTCAAGTTCAGTTTTCAGTTTGATGCTAATGCTAATCCAGCTTAACTATTGCTTGTTATGTGTGTTAAATTCATTGAAAAAATTGGTTAGCATATTTAAACCTTGTTTCCATTTCAGCCTTGGAAGACAAGGGGTACCAAGTAGCATTCTCTAAAGGAAATTTTTTTGTGTGGACGAAGAATTCCAACTTCAAGACTGCTCGGGTGATTGGAGTTAGACATGAGAGTCTCTACAGGCTATGCACTCATCCACTTTAGGCACTAGTACATGATTCTTCAAGCTTGTGTGATCTTTGGCATCGAAGATTGGCTCACCTTCACTTCTGAGCTCTACCCATCATGGAGAAGATGGTCACGGGTCTTCCAAAGTTCAACCAGGAGCATGAAGGTACTTGCAGAGGCTGCGCTTTGGGTAAGAATACTAAAGGTCCATTTCATAGTAGAGAAAATAGATCCAAATGTATTCTAGATCTCATTCATTCTGATTTATGTGGTCCAATGTCTGTTGCTTCTTCGAGTGGTTTCTTGTATTACATTCTTTTTATTGATGACTACTCTAGAAAGACTTGGATTTATTTCTTGAAATCTAAAGAATCTGGGGAGGTATTAGAAAGGTTCAAGGAATTCAAAGCTTAGGTGGAGAATTTATCTGAAAAGAGGATCAAAGTCCTGAGATCTGATAATGGAGGAGAGTACACTTCCGGCAGCTTTCGAAACTATTGCATTGAAGTTGGGATTAAGAGGGAGTTCAGTGTCCCTTATAATCCTCAACAGAACGGTGTTGCTGAGAGGAAGAACATATCAATCGTGGAAGCAGCTAAAGCCATGATTCATGACCAAGCTTTGTAGACCTTCCTTTGGGCAAAAGCATCTAGGACAGCAGTCTATGTTCAGAATAGAAGTCCTCACTGAATCCTGGAGAACATGACTCTTGAAGAAGCTTTTACTGGGAAGAAGCCAGAAGTGAGTCATTTGAGGATCTTTGGATGTTCAGTGTATGTTCATGTACCAAAGGAAAAGAGGACAAATATTGGAGCCTTCTGGCAAGAAGGGGATATTTGTAGGTTATAGTGAAACATCAAAAGCCTACAGGATCTACATCCCAGGTCAGAAGTTGATCGAGATCAGTAGAGATGTCACATTTGAGGAAGATGTTGCATTCAGAAGATCCAAGGGCACTCACATGGAGATTGATATTGAAGAGTCTCCTCAGGATATGGAAGTTGACCATGCTCCTGAGATTCAGAGGGAGGCTCCTGAACCAAAAGAAGATGATGATCCAGTTGAGCCCTTGGAACCTATTGATGGGCCTACCGATATTGTGATCAGAAGAAAAAGACCTCTTTGGGCTAGGCAAACAATGCAGGAGGCAGAAAGGTTTGCAGCTCCGAGAGGAACCTTCAGAGAAAGTAAGAGACCTCACAAGTTCTCCAGTTATGTTGCTTTGATGAGTCAGATTATTGAGTCTAAGCCTTTTAGTGTTGAGGAAGCTTCTAGTCAACAAGTTTGGAGAGATGCTATGATAGAGGAGTATCAGTCAATTCTCAAAAATGATATTTGGGACATCGTTCCTAGACCTGAAGGTAAATATGTGGTATCTTCAAAATGGCTCTTCAAGATCAAGCATGCGACTGATGGGAGCATTGAGAAGTACAAGGAAAGATTCGTGGCTAGGGGGTTTTCGCAAAAAGAGGGAGTTGACTATGAAGAAACATTTGTTCCTGTTGCTCGCTATACTTCTGTCAGAACCGTCATTGCCATTGCTGCATCTAGAGGATGGAAGATTCATCAGATGGGTGTGAAGACAGCTTTTCTGAATGGTGTAATCGAGGAAGAAGTTTATATCGAGCAACCTAATGGATTTGAGGTACATGGGAAGGAGTCTCATGTTTGCAGGCTAAAGAAGGCCTTGTATGGTCTTAAGCAGGCTCCTTGTGCTTGGTACGAAAGGATTGATCGTTACCTATCAAGCTTGGGCTTCTCCAAGAACGATGTTGATTCTAACCTATACTTCAAGGTAATTGATGGTGAAGCATTGATTTTGGTTTTGTATGTTGATGATTTGATTCTTACTGGAGAAGAACACCTCATTTCCAAATGGAAGGAGTTGGCTTCTGAATTTGAAATGAAGGATCTTGGACTCATGCATTACTTCCTTGGCTTAGAAGTTTGGCAGAAGCCAGATGAGATGATTCTAAGTCAAGGGAAGTATACTATTGATATACTTAAGAGGTTTGGTATGATGGATTGCAAATCCATGTCTACGCCCATGGAGACCAACTTGCATAAGTTGAAAGAGGCTGCAACTAACTCAGATTTGATGGATCCTACGTTATACAGGCAGTTGATTGGATCATTGATGTATCTAGTCAATACTAGACTGGATATCTGCTATCTAGTGAGTGCTCTCAGTTAGTTCATGTGTGAACCCAGACAGATACATCTAGTTGCAGCGAAACATATCCTGAGATACTTGCATGGCACAGTTGGATATGGGCTGAGATATTTTTCAAGTGTGGATTTGTAGTTACATGGTTATACTGATTCTGATTGGGCAGGGTGTGTCACTGATCGAAAGAGCACCTTTGGATGTTGCTTCAGTTTGGGATCTGCGATGATATCCTGGTGCAGCAGGAAGCAGTCATCTGTAGCATTGAGTACAGCAGAAGCAGAGTATATTGCAGCTTGTGTGGTAGCTCAAGAAGCAGTGTGGCTTTGGAAGCTCCTTGCAGGATTGTTTGGGCAATCAGTGGAGCCTACTATAATTCATTGTGATAACCAGAGCTATGTGAAGCTTTCTGTCAATCCTGTGTTTCATGACAAAACCAAGTATTGTGACCTTTTCACACATCACCCCATTCAAAATGGGGACCCCCTAATTTTTGCTCCATTCCGGTCTTTTGGCTTTGGTTTTGGCGTCTCTCTCACTCTGTCCTTTCTCTCTTTCTGATGATGTACCTATCCTTTGACCTGGTTTGAAATTTTGACTAAGTCTGAAATGCAGTTTGACAAATTAGGATTTTCATTCTTCAAGCTACTTGGAGGTCAAATTGAGTTGGCAAATTGAAATCCGAGCTTGGCATTGCGATAAGGAGGCTTCAAACAGGTTCCCAGTAAATTTTCACTGAATTCTGACAACTTACTATTTTTATCCTGGCTTCAGGTACAAATTTTAGGGTTTGCATGTTGCATTTTTCAATGCATGTCTGGAGAATCTTTCTGGGTTTTTCGAGAGCTTTGCAATGATGTAACATGCAAGCCAAGATGAGGACTTTTAACAATTCTGGCTCTGGAAGCCATTTTTAGTGTTTGCATGTTGGATTTTTCAATGCATGTCTGAATATTCTTTATGGGTTTTTCAAGAGCTTTGCAATGATATAACATGCAAATCAAGTCGATCACTTTTTAGGCACTTACTATTTTTAGCAGGTACACGCATGCAGCCCAGTTTTATGGGTTTTATGGGTTTTTTAAATCTCCCAAGCAATATGACATGCAAACACATCCGGCAATTGGTTGATCACTTTTTCAAGCACTTACTATTTTTAGCAGGTTTACTCCAGCAGCTCCCTAGCACTTCAGTTTCACGAACAGATCAACATGCAACAGAAATGGGGTCAAACGGAGGTCATTTAAGGCACATGCAAGTCAGATTAGGGTTTCCAACTTTGGGACTCAAAATGAGGGGTAAAATTCGAGAAAAATGAAAAACTAATGCATCCCATCACGATCAGCATCTTTCAGGGAATCCACTGGTAAAATTTGAGCGCATTCTGCATACTTACTATTTATAGTAATTCACTTATGAAACAGAGCTAAAAATAGTAGGTCAGCACAGAAGGCCAGTGTGAACAGGTTGGTCATGCTATGAAGGTCACGTGACGCGAATTTCAAGTCAACAAGAGTCGCAGAAGTTCAAAAATCAAGCAGTTGCTAAAAATAGAAAGTGAAGGTTGGCAGGCTAAAATTCGCTAAGTATTCAAATACATCCAAGGCAAGGCAAATTGGAAGCACACAGGCCTAAATGTGCCCATCTAATGAAGCCAGTTGGAAAAAAATTCCTAAGTCTTGAGAATTGGCAGGAGACCCTCTAGAATGCGCCCATCCTAGAGGAGTCAGGTGAAAAATTGCTAAGTCTAAGGAAATGGAAGTCCCCCCCCACCCTAAATGCGCCCAACTTCAAGAAGGTGCAAGAAAAAAAAATTCTAAGGCAAGCAAAAGTGGAAGCTCAGCCCCCCTAATGCACCCTCAAGTGGAGGCTCACCCATCAATATACGCCCAAGAAGGAATTTGTCTAAGTACCCCCCCTAAATGCGCCATCATCAAGGAAGAGGTTGGAAATTTGTTTAAGTGTTGAAAATAGAAGCAAAGGGTCTTAAATGAGCCCTAGCCACAGGAGGGGGTGAAATGCGCCCAAAGGTCATGTGAAAAGTTTTAAGTATTGAAAATGGCAGGAGCCCCCCTCAAATGCGCCCAAGGCAAGCAAGAAGTTTGGAAAAAGTTTCTAAGTCAAAATGGCATGACCACACTGAATGCGCCCAATCTTAGCAAGGAGGTTTGAAAATATTCAATGTGATGAGCCCTGCTGGCTCTCAACTCAAAACCCCAATTTTCTTAAATCTTTAAGTGTTATTTAGTTTTTTAGAGAAAATTTGATAGACAGAAGAGAAGGGGCGCACAGCATAAATGCTCATAAAATGTAAATTTGCATTAATTTCTTCAGAATGAAAGTATAGAAGACATTATTTAACTTCAACAAATAGATTGCGAATGATAAACATACCGAAATATCTCCAGATTATTTAATTAAAGAAATAAGCCAGTTTGACAGCCGGGAATGATGAAATCAAGCAAATAGGCTCGCCCAAGCTCCAGATCTGACTTCTCCCACTCAGAAATGAGATACAATGGCCTGGTAGAGGTAGACGCCAAGATAGAAGCACAAGAAGGAGCAAAGAGGAAGGCGTTTCAACTTCTTCCTTCACACGCCTTTCCAAAACAAGCACAAAACTCAATGCAAATGTACGGCCCAAGTCAACTATTGAAGAAACCAAGATGAAAGCTGGAGAATTGCTGGAGAGGACGCCTCAAGATGAAGAAACCCTCTTCTGAACTGAAAACCCAAATAATAATCCTCTGTCTAAATCTGTAGAACCTCTGGATGAAGCTCTCAACATGCACTGATTCGATTGATCTTTCACAATCTCAAGAGTGCTCACACTGAAGAGGTATCGTTCTTCAATGGCGGTTTGTTCAAACCGAAATTATCAAAGGTGAGTTTCTCATTGCCAAAAATTGCTTTATACTCAAATGGCACGCATTTCCAAGAAGATGCGCCCTTTTAGCAATCATTTAAATCTTTTAATATTATATTAAGTCTTTTCAATAGTCATAACTTAATACTTGAGCGCCCTTTAATATTTTAAGAGATTAAAATATTAAATCACCTTTTTAGAATAATTTAAGTGATATAAAATGTATTAAAGTCGATGTGACTTTAATAAAAGGTATTAAGTTAAATAATTAACTTAATCACTTAAAAATTCATAACTTGCTCAAAACTCTGAATATTCCTGTGCCGTCAGAAGCTGTGAACTCCTGAAATGCCAACGCCCGCTGTGATCCAATCACTGGCCTCTGAAAACAAGAACAATCAACCTCTCCAGAAAGTACCACTGACCCTCTAACCAATCCAGCTAGCCCACAAGGGTCCAATAACGAGCTAACACACTGTTCCCGAGAACTGTCTAGCGAGGGGACATCACAGTCCCCCCTCCCCGAATTTGCTTGTCCATTGCCAACCTGCGCCATGTCAAGAATACAAATACCTCCAAGTAGCATCCTCTGCCGGTAGATCCCTCCACTTTACCAAGTATTCCCTGATAATCCGCCTTCGAAGATGACGCTCTTTGGAATCCAGAATGGCCTCAAGTATCAAAACCAATTTCCCCCCATCATCCAGGGGTGGCAAATCAATAGAAGTTATTACGTGTTGTCCCAACGCCTTTTGAGGCGCGACACATGGAACACGTTGTGAACCTTACTGTCCACCGGAAGATCTAACTCATAAGCCACTTGACCGACACATCTGACAACTCTGAAAAGTCCATAGTATCGCGG
>VDFB02198244.1:0-40157 GCA_007258455.2 Sequoia sempervirens | reverse complement strand
CAAGGGTGGCTTCAGATAGGATGACATCATGACAACATCAACAACATGGGAAGATGTCAGCAAAAGGACATGCTAATGTCAACAAGTTGTAGCTCGCAAGAAAATGCAACCAAGCTAGACATGTGAGAAAAACCAACTCAATCAATTAAGAATGTGACCTTTATAAGTTTAGTTCAGATGGCCAAGGAAACTCCACAAAAGGATTGATCATGTAATGATTATGGAATGATGACATAACCAGGTTATGATATATGAAACTTCTAAAATGAACTTGACTTATGTTCAAATGTTAAGGATTGAGTTTAGATAGGCTTCCAATCTCTGCAACAATTTAAAATGGCTTGACAAAAGGGCAAATGCGCAAAAATCCGAGTGAACTTGACAAATCACTTTTGAAAGGGGAAGTTCAAATGAGGGAAAATTCCTATGAAGGATTTTCTGCGAGATTTTCTAACTGAAATGGACATACAAGAAAGACTTATTGAACCGAACCTTTTCCTTTTGCCCAATACAATTCAAATGGATATCAAGACTCATCAAAAACGACTTAACTATACGGAAATCATAATACAAACTAGACAATTGGGAAAAGTGATTTGAACCGGATCTTCACTTTTAAAAGGGAAAGTTCACTAGGGAGTTAAGTTCCTACAAAAAGAGGACTTATACCATCTTCCTCATTTTTCTCCTTCCATAGGGACTTCCCAATGAACATGACCTTGTGCAGATTTCTTGGTGAGCTTTGGACGGTAACTTACTATTTTTAGTACTTACTAAAACTAGTAAGTCAATTTTTGCAACACTAGGCTTGGTCAGATTGGTCTATGCAACATATTCAGAAGATAAGTCACTTGAGGGAATTATTTTAAAATATTTGATTATTGTCTCGAAATGTGTGATTTATACAAAAGGGGGGTCATTATTAAAAGTAACCTTGGGCGCCTAGTTTAACAACTTGAAGTTGTTTTTAAAGCTAAAATATTTCAACTTCACCTAAGGCGCCTTGACTAAGGAGAGAAAGTAATAAAATTTAATTTAAAATTAAAAGGATTTCAAATGAGGCGTGGCTTTTAAGGCTTTTAGGCGCCCAAACTCAAGAGACAAATAAAAGACTTTTGGAGTCTTTTTTTAGCATGTTGCAGCTTGAGTTTTTACAGGGAAATGTTGTTGGTGTGTTGCCAGGGTATTGAAGCACGGAATTGAGGACATAGCCCCTCAAATTCTAAGACTTATGCTGGCAGTGAGAGACCTGCTCAAACTTGTGCTGGGTGATTTCATACAGAGATCACAATTGGGTTTTAAATGTGGAATATTTATCAATATTTCTGATTTGATTTCAGTGGTTTTGGAGTGTGTGATTGCTTATTTTGGGTGTGGAGTGAATTTCTTACAGTTTGGTGTGATTTCAAGCATTTCAGGAACTTTTATTTTGTACCTGGGAACTCATATATTTGCTCATAAGTTAAAAAAGAGGATGGATATCCAAATGGGTACTTAACCCATCTCCTTTTAAACATAAGACTGGAATTTTTGGAGGAGATTTGAATTTATGGGAGAAAATTGCCCCTTCATGTACGGCCTTTGGGAATGTTGGTTTCTAGTTGTTGCAGCTCTAGTTTTTGGCGCTGGTGATTTGTTTGGAGGCCATCTTTGTTGTTCTGGAGGTATTTGTCACTTTGGTGAAGGAAGGAGCCTTCTATGTTGCTGGTCGTTGCTCTTGCTGAGAGGTTATTGCTGTAGCTGTGCTTATTCAAGCCCACTTTGAAGGCTGTTGTAGCTGGTTGAAGGCGTATTCCAGCTAGGGTTTGTTTGATGATGATATTGGAGTTGACGCAGCACTCGAGGTGACTTCTATTTGCTGTTATCTCAGGGTTTCTAGGTCTGAAAGTGTTCTAAATTAAGTCTGTAATGCTCTTTCAAAACTGCAATATTTGAACCTTAAAATCAGAATGTTCTTGTTCAATGAAAGGTGTTGATTCAAGCATATCTTTCTAGTTATATTTTATTTGTTACGTTCATCATTGATTTATCACATGCATATGTTAAAAGCCCTTTCAAATATTGCAAGAAAACACCTTTAAACTCTCAAAACAGCAGTTAGCAAACAGGGGAAGAAACGAAAAACAAAAATCGGGGTTGATTATTACAGTGGTATCAAAGCTAGATCTTGCCTGCCAGCCAACGGGTTTAGTTTTTTATGAACCAAAGTGACAGAGAAAGGAGATATTTAGAGAGGAGTAGAAGGAAAGAAGAGAGTTTTTGGGAACACTGGTCATCTTCTGAAGAAGAGCAGCAATTAGAAACTTCATCCAGTGGGTCTTCTAACACAGGCAATATGGGAGACAAGGATGGAAATGGTAATGGGAATGAAAGAAATAACAGGAATGAGAAACCTCCGTATAGAATGGCGAGTTTACTAGACACTTTGGTCAGGGGACAGTTGAGGGCAGCACAACAACAACAAGACACTAATAACAGGTTGGCTGATTTGGTGCAGAGAATGGATCAATTGGGTAATGGTAATAGGATAGGACATCAAGGAGTCGCAAACCAACAAGCTCTAGCAAGACCTCTCATGCCTAACTTCCCACTAAGGATAGAAGCTCCAGTGAACCCCAAGCTTACATTATTGGAGCAACAGGATCAATTTAGACAAGATTGGATGGATGCAAGACTCGGTTTTCAAATGGATATTTCACTTAGAGACTATATGGACTTGAGGATGAGACACTCCAATCACAGGGGCAATAGAGACCAGCAACATGAGCTACAGAAGAAAGTAGGGAAGCTCACACTTCCTTACTTTGATGGGTCTGGGAAGATGGCAGCCAGGGCGTTGGTGCAAAAATTAGACACCTATTTTACATTGAATCCTATGCTGGAGCTCGAGTCAATTCAGTACGCATCTATTCACTTGGATGGCGTGGCTCATGAGTGGTGGTACAACAGAATGATAACTTTGGGGCATGCCCAAATCACTCTTACAGGGAGTTTACCGAAAGGCTAATTGAGAGATTTGATAAAAAGGATCTCGAGCTGCATTTTAAGGACTTGGCTCAACTCAAACAATGGGGTTTTGTGGACACATATATATCAGATTTTCAGAAGTTATTTGTACTTGTGACTGATATCTCTGAGAGGAGGTTGGTTGTGTTGTTCATAGATGGATTATCAGACCCTTTAAGAGGTTGGATTAAGGCATTTAACCCTCCTAGCCTTCAGGAAGCCATTAAAAAGGCTAGGGACATGGAGACTTTAGCATTTAAAAATAAATTTCAGTCAAAGGACCCACAGCCCAAAAAGGAAAAGGAAAAGAAAATTGACACCAAAGAGCAAGAGTGGCCTAAGAAAAACTAAACAAGGCTAGACACTGAGACTTTGAATGAACTTCGGAAGAAAGGATTATGTTTCACATGTAGAGAACCTTATTCACAGGGCCACAAATGTGTTGTCAAGGCAAAAGCATTGTTAATAAAGTACCAATTTGGTGAAGAAAGTGAATTAGAAAAATCAGACCAGCAAGCTGATTCCGATGAAATGGAGGGTGAAAAGACATCGAAAGGGAGTGATAAGGGGTTGGATGGGACATTTTCCCAACTACATAGCTTTCATGAGCATCAATCTTTGTGCATTAGGGCGCAAATACAGGGGCAGCGAATGTTAGCCTTGATCAATAAAGGAGCTACTCATAACTTCATCGATGATGGCTTAGTGGTTTGAAGAGGACTTCAGACACAGGAGCTTGGTGGGTTCAAGGTTATAGTAGCCAATGGCTTCACTATTTAGTGTAACAGGATGGTTCCGCAGTTGAGCATCCTATTGGGAGGACATGAAATTAAGGACTTCTACATGGTGAACATTGGAGACACAAATGTAGTTATGGGCATTCAATGGTTGCGTTCTTTGGGGGAATTTGCCTTGAACTTTCAAACATTAGAGCTTAAATTCAAATCAGAAGGTAAGAATGTGGTTTTTGAAAGGATTATCACAGCGTACACCACATGCAAAGTCCAGCAAAGAAAAAGGGAAAGACAAGGCAGCAGCCTTTAATGCTTCTTTGGAGCTATCCAGAGTTCCTGTAAACACCAGTTACGTGTTTGGGAACTTTCAAAACAATAACCCACTCCTGGGAGATTGTTTGATTGGAAGTAATCAGGTTGAGGCCTTCAAAACAACAGCTCAAGATGATTGCTACAGTGTTGACAAAGGAGAATTTTGTCTGATTTCTTAGGGACAGTTGATGATTGGAGATATATGGGTTGATATGAGTGTTGATGTGTTGATGAAAGATTCAATTGAAGGGACTACATCACAGGAGCCACTCAAAGAAAAAAACAAACCACTTCTTGATACTTGGAAACTTGATGAGATGGAACTACAATTCAACAAAGAGCCAACATGGGATGAATTTACTTTTGATTATAGAGCTGCTCCAAATTCATTTCAGCAATTAAGCATGGTTGTTGGCGTTAATGATGACTTGGGTTTTGATCCTATTACGGAGAACAAATCAGATTTTTCTCTACTTTTAGCTAAACATGAGCATGAGCCTAGCAGCCTTGCTAATTTGGATACACAATCAACTCTTGAGGGGGGTCCATAGTTGCTTTTTGATAATCCCTTATTTGCGATAGGAGCTGATAGGGTATATGATAACCCACTTTTTGAGGTGGAAGATGGAATTTCTCCTAATTGTTGCACTACATTGGATGAAAACAGCAAGGTATGGGATCTAGGTGCAGCTTCTAGAAGTGAAGTGTTGATTCAAGATTGGACTAGTGGGACTACTACCAGCTTTGGGCCCCAAGCACATGATCCGATCAGCCTACATACGATTCTGACCAGCTGAGTTGTACCAGGTAGAGCGTGGGGGTCGAAGATGATTTGGAACTTGGGAATGACTCTTCAACTGATATCTTGTATCCTTCTCCTACGTATCCAGTGGGGTCGTGGATTAATTATTGCTGCCCACATTTTCTTGAGTTGGTTATACAGACTTTGCTCGATGAGATGATTAATTTTGAGTTCGGGCAGCCAACGATGGGTACCTTTCCGGATTCTCTGCTCCCATTATCTACCTCCACTATGGTGAGTGATGTTGACTTTAGTTACTTCATGGTGTGGGCCTACTTTGTTGCGATCAATGGTTCACTATTTGTAGCAGTTTGGGATGGGAAAGTATAGTCTGGGCGCTAGGGGTTGACAGTGGCATTCGATATGACGCAGCCTCAGCGTGGTGGTTCTTTTCTGGGATTCATTGGGAGTCCGGGATTCACATTGGGTTTTAGATCGGATGCCATTTGGGATGTGAGAGCGAGTGTGGATCTTCTCGAGTTTACTCCGGTGGCACCTCCGTTTGGTACTTTGGAGAGACTTTTTTTTTAGTGGATCGCGTTTTGGTGGTGTTTCAACATTCTGCTTGCCAAACGCTTTCAAGAGGTTTTGTGTGTTGATGTCGTGCAGGGCAGTTGGAGCTAGAGACCACCCAGACTTATTTGGGACCCAGGGATTATTTCAAGTTTCGGCATGTTTTTGGATGTGGATTGCAAGGCTCACTGGCATTGCTTGAAGACAAGCAATCTTTGGGAAGGGCAGACAGTAATGTCCCCTCTTTAAGAAACCCTCTTTCAATTAGGGTTGATCCAGGAACACTTACTATTTTTAGTAAGTGTTATTTTTAGCAGGGGTCTGGTTCTACGCTTCAGCCTTTGGTGAGCCTTCTCGAGCATCTCGGTCTCTCTCCGACCAGGTTTCAAGGAGCATTTTACTATTTTTGGGACTTTCTAAAAATAGTAATGCAGTGAGGGTTAGTCGGGACTTTCCATTCTTAGCAAGGGCAGTTGGATGTTCACTATCTACAGTGAGCCGTGGTGCGACGTCAGTTTCTCTCCAATTGAGCTTTGGACGTTAACTTACTATTTTTAGTACTTACTAAAACTAGTAAGTCAATTTTTGGTACACTGGACTGGTCAGACTGGTCTGTGCAGCATAATCAGAAGATAAGTCACTTGAGGGAATTATTTTAAAATATTTGATTATTGCCTCGAAATGTGTGATTTATAAAGTGAATTTATATTTTAAATTTAAAGGGGGACATAAGGGGGGTCATTATTAAAAGTGACCTTGGGCACCTAGTTTAACAACTTGAAGTTGTTTTTAAAGCTAAAATATTTCAACTTCACCTAAGGCGCCTTGACTAAGGAGAGAAAGTAATAAAATTTAATTTAAAATTAAAAGGATTTCAAATGAGGCATGGGTTTTAGGGCTTTTTGGGCGCCCAAACTCAAGAGACAAATAAGACTTTCGAGACTCTTTTTCAACATGTTGGAGCTTGAGTTTTATAGGGAAATTGTGACCCGCCCCGGTAAAATTAAAATTTTCATAATTTACATCCTACAAGTATGTAAACGTGTTAATCATGTCATTGCAATAGAATTTTTCTTTTTCTTTATTGACAAAACATGAACAAATTGCCATATTAATATACAACAAAGATTCCATTTCAATATAATAACTTCACAAGTACATGAAACAAGAATACGTACCTTAACTAACATAGCTCCAATGAGCTTTAGAACAAATAGTAGTAAGAAGGTCCAGGAATCCGTCCTTTCAAATCTTGGTACATCGGCCGCTTGCTGAGGAGGAGAAACATCACTCGGGCGTTTTTCCGCCAACCACGGACTTATAATGCGGTCCCCCGCACGATCATTTTGCAATGAACGGCCCTCCCTTCGAAGAAGAGATTGGTTGGGTAACCTTTAACGACTACCAACTGGACATAGTGTTGTGATCCTACAAAACTAGCTTTCGTGCAATCGGCAATACTCAAACTAGGATGTAATTCGGGATCACGGTGAACTGACAGTGTAGTACAACAACTAAATGGTTCCTTACACTACTTTGGCCAAAGTGTTACGTTCAATGAAGAACATAGGTCATTTGTCACATACACTAGCCAGGTTCAACTTGACTTGAGGCTATCTTACCCTACGCGTAGGTTGGTCTATCGGGGTAGTCCGTACCCTAGACTTCCTACAACAAACTAACTACTAGAATGGAGAACAATTTAACAAGTACTCACAACTAACTCCGTTATACGGGACTTTCTCATCCTAGGAGCTTTTAATAACTTGACTAAGTTAATCTTCAACTAGTTGTGATCGGTAACTTATTAAATACCCTCAATTCATCCCCTAGTATTAAATAGCTATGTACAAACATATACTCCATATATGGAGCCAATACAAATAATGCAATTTTACTCTTCAATAGATCAGTAAATCCGTCTACTAATTAATATAATTTACTCTTCAATGGAACAATAAATCCGTTTACTAATTAATGCAAGAGTTAATAGTATAGAACATGCATTAGCCTTCCTATTTCCCAAATTTTCCACTTGTTTAATGGTTCAACAACACTTCTATATTTAAGCAATCTTTTTAGAAATTCTTTCCAAATATACCATAAGGAACGACCTTCATTTCCTATTATGTTTCAATGAAAGTGGACTTTTATTTGTAAACTCTTCTAGACCAAAGAAGAATAGCAACTTCATGAAAAAGTAAAAGAGTTAACATGCCTGACAAGATCTTTGCACAAGTGTTGAACCAGTGAGAATTTGCTACACCTATAGTCTCCAGCCAAAGGACTTCTTAGCAGATTAAAAGCTCACTCTACGAAGGATGAACACTCTCCAACTAGAAACTTCCAGCAACTCTCAGACCAGTCTCTAACTCTTCCTCAGAAATTAATTACTTGCTACAGCTGAAAGTAATCTCAACTTCTTACTGTGAACTTAGAATTGGTGAAGATAATAACAGGGGATGTCTCTTAGCAAATGGTAAAATATTCTCTCAGAAATTAAGAAAAACTTCTCTCAGCAGTAATAAAACTCACACTCAGCTAAGAGATTCACTCAGAAAATATTTTTGAACTCTTGAAATGAGAGCCAACTTCGAATTATAAACTATGTGTTCCAGAATGAACAAGGACGGCTCCTAACACTATACTCAGATTGCTCAATGTGTGCATATGCAATGAATGGAAGGCGTGTATATTTATACACCCGAAATTGCAACAGTTTCCACTTAAGAAGGCATGCGGATTGAAAACAAGTGTCCAGAATTTCTCAAAAAGGCACTTGGCGAGTTCATAAACCCTAAGTCATCTCTTCAAATAGTGATTCGACTTCTTATTTTGCCAGCAAATTAAGAATTCTTCAACTCTCACATGGCGGATTGACAGCTCAAGGCGTCTTCAGATTTTTAGGTTAATTCCAAGCAAATAGTTTGAAAAATTCGTTCCAAATGAGAGTTCAAGATTTATGATGTTCCCACGTCGCTATTTTCGTGGCCAAAGATCAATATATGCGTTATTTTGCAGACCAAGTTGCAGCCCAGGCGCGAACCAGACCCGCGCGACTTTCTCACGCGTTTTATTCGCCATTTCATTTTTACGGGTGAGTTAAAAAAAACGTATTTCCTCTTTTCATAGTTTTTAAAAGAAATATTAGATCTTGGCGAATTAACAAGGATATTTGATTGTGATTTTCGAAAGAAATACCCATTTTAAAGAAAAATGTCATATTCCTAAATTCGCGATTTAGTCTCATTTCTATATTGAATAAAATGTTGATTTAAATTCCATTTGTTTTAAATTTGAAGTCATAACATTTGATCTTCGACTTTTGAATGAAACATCCATTTTTGAGAAAAAAACATCTCATGTCACAAAATCGTGATATGGTTTCATTTCTCTAAATGAATATTCATTAAAATGCTTAATTAAACTTTATTTGATTTTCCATTAAATTTTAATAAATATATTTATATATATATTTCTTATTATATTAAAATATTTATATAATATAGTTTTAATTTACATTATATTTTTATGTATAATTATTTAAATTAATAATTTAAATAATCCCGTATACATATTTATATTTTGTAAATACTATATTATATATGTACTTTATTATAATATTAAATATATAAATATGTTTACCTTTACACCTATACATGTATATACATTTACGTACGTATTCTGCGAGCCAGTCTGCATACTTTCACTATACGTATTCATGTATATGTAAATATATGTGTATATGTAATTTCCGAGGTAATATTATTATAATATACTCATACAACTGGTTAGTTGTGAGGACGTATACTTATATATCTTCTTTACGTATAAGTATTCATAAATACACTTGCATATATACATATACACGTACCCACCTCTAACAAGAAACATTACTCCATATAAGGTTATACTGGACAAGCATCACTTATTTACACATTCAGAAGTAGATACGACTCCTAATGATACTAAACAAGCCTACGGATGACTTACCCTTAACCACAACAATGACTTAGCTTACTCAGTCTATAGTTTGTGTGTGTATGTCCAATTGGTACTCGTTACTGTTTACCCGACCAAGTTCCTCCCCGAGTGATATCTCTCCTCTGCCTGGAGGTACGAACCTGCTTCCTGCACACCATGTCACGACAACGGGAATCATATGCTCAAAACAAAGCAGAATACATGAAACATTTCAAAAGTTAGATTATTCATAAATCAATAACCTTATATTCTCCTTTATGCAGTATTTCACCAAGAATAACATCAAATGAAACAACATTCATATTGAAAACGAGGTACAAGCATCATTAATTTACCTTCAGAATTCACATTTACTCTATCTAGTAATGGTAAATTGTAACGTCTCAATTTGGGATGTGAAATGTTGCTAGTGTGTTGCCAGGGTATTGAAGCACAGAATTGAGGACGTAGCCCCTCAGATTCTAAGACTTGTCTCGACAGTGACAGACCTGTTCAGACTTGTGCTGGGTGATTTCACACAAAAATCACAACTGGGTTTAAATGAGGAAGATTTATCAATATTTCTGATTTGATTTCAGTGGTTTTGGAGTGTGTGATTGCTGATTTTCAGTGTGGAGTGAATTTCTTACAGTTTGGTGTGAATTCAAGCATTTCAGGAACTTTTATTTTGTATCTGGGAACTCATATATTTGCTCATAAGTCAAAAAAGAAGGTGGCTATCCAAATGGGTACTTAACCCATCTCTTTCTCTAGCTTGGGGGATCATTTAAGCATAAGACTGGAATTTTTGGAGGAGATTTGAATTTATGGGAGAAAATCGCGCCTTCATGAAGATATGGCCTTTGGCAATGCTGGTTTCCAGTTGTTGCAGCTCTAGTTTTTAGCACTGGTGATTTGTTTGGAGGCCATCTTTGTTGTTCTGGAGGTATTCGTCACTTTGGTGAAGGAAGGAGCCTTCTATGTTGCTGGTCCTTGCTCTTGCTGAGAGGTTATTGCTGTAGCTGTGTTTATTCAAGCCCACTTTGAAGGCTGTTGTAGCTGGTTGAAGGTGTATTCCAGCTAGGGTTTGTTTGATGATGATATTGGAGTTTGTGCAGCAGTCAAGGTGACTTCTATTTGCTGTTGTCTCAGGGTTTCCAGGTCTGGAGCTGTTCTAAACTAAGTGTGTAATGCTCTTTCAAGACTGCAATATTTGTATCTTAAAATCAGAATGTTCTTGTTCAATGAAAGGTGTTGATTCAAGCATATCTTTCTAGTTATATTTAACTGTTATGTTCATCATTTATTTATCACATGCATATGTTAAAAGCCCTTTCAAACATTGCAAGAAAACACCTTTAAACTCTCAAAACAGCAGTTACCAAACAGGAGAAGAAATAAAACAAAAAAAATCGGGGTTGATTATTACATAGGATAGGGTCAAATGCACATTTATAAGACAGAAAAGAGAAAAAATGAGACATATCTAAATGGGGTGCCAACACCTTCCTCAATAGAGATCTCAACGAAGTCTATATGACTCAACTTGAGGGATATACTGCACCTAGCCAACAACAAAAAGCGTTCAGATATGTGACATCCCTCTATAATTTGAAACAAGCTCCCAAAATCATTTACATCAAGATTAATTAGCATCTCCTCAAACATAGATTCCTCAAGAACCCATATGATCCCAATCTCCAACTCAAAAAGCATGAGGGGAGATTATGATTTTTATAGTATATGTTGAAAATCTACTCATCACTAGGAGTTCTCAATAAACAATACAGCAACAAAGAATGATCCCAAACAATCATTCAACATGAGCGATCTTGAGCTCCTACATTGTCTTGGACTTGAAGTGTGGCAAATGAAAAATTAGATTTGTGTATGTCAAACGAAATATGAAAAGAAATCGTTGGAGAAATTCAAGATGGAAGATTGCAAGCCCATGTCAACCCTAATGGAGACAAGATTGCAACTTTCCAAACACGATCCATCACCTCAAAATATTGTATCCTTCATCACAAGCTGATTGTTAATCTCATTTACCTAACCTACACAAAGAAAACATCAACTTTCTCATCAATTATCTTTCCAGCTTTATGCAAATACCTAAGGCTTCACTACTAGAAAGTAGCAAAACAAGCTTTTAGATACATATGTGCTACAGTTGAGTATGGCCTAGACTATAGTATAATGAAAAAAAATCTTTGCAAAGAGACACAAATGCAAACTAGATACTATCTTCGGATGACGAGAAGTGTACTTCAGCCTTGTTTTCTTTTTGGGGTCTAGTCCAATATCAAGGGGTAGTAAAAAAAATCCACAATTGCTTGTTCTTCTACAAAAATAGAATATTGTGCCATAGGAGGAACAATCTATGAAGCAATATAATATGGTTATGTTTGTCATGTCCCCCGAAATTGTAATACCGGAATATGGAATATTGAAATACTAATAAAATGAATATCAAGAATATATGGCAATATTAGCAATTTAAATACTATTATAATGATCATCAGGTGAATTATAATAAAAGATAAGTATGAAACAATTATTATAATAATAAAATTATAATTATTATTATTAAAATAATAATATTATTACTATTATACAATTATAATTATTATGATGGGGCGGTCCTAGCTCGATTGGTTAAGTGTGTTCCTCGCAAGCGCCCACCATGGGTTCGACTCTCGGCGCTCCCGTGGTACCGGTTGGTGTGTCCCGCCAGCACTACCGGTCACGGTAAAAAGTTTACGGCGGTGGGGGGTTATATGGGGGGCGTGCTGGAGATTCCCTCGTTTAAAAAAAAAAAAAAAAATTATAATTATTATGATTAAAATAAGCATTATAAATAAAGTAATATTGGCAAGTCTACTATTAGTATATTTTTAAATAAAAGTATAGTAAAGATAAAATTAAAATCAAACCAAATATATTAAGAAACATATAATATAAAATATAAAACAATAACCATACAATAACAAATATAAATAAATACAAAACAAAAGATAATCTCCAGCAGCGATTGTATTATGCACAGACTATTATTATTACTTTATGAAAAGGTGCATACGAATAGATCCCTTTTCATAAAGTCATCCTCTCTTAGAGAAGACACCTCTCTTGGGAATAAAAAGGGATATATAAGGAATGTAAATTGAAGGAAAAAGGAAGGGAGGGAGCAGCGATCAAGATAGTATAAAAACTTTATAAATTAAAAATCATAAGCTATAGTTTCAGGTTTATAAATATTTTCAGTTAGCATAAATAAGTGACCAATTGGATCAGCACATTCATTCAATAGTTCCAATCAAAAGGGAAGAACAGGAGAAATATAGAATCGGTAAGATATAAATGTGCAGATCGAACTATTGATAATGATGAAGAAATCTACACTCATATGGCAGAGGTAGTAAAAATAAGGAGAACAGGAAGGCTGGAAGATATTGTCTGAGTTTAGCAATAGGGAATAGAATAGATAGAACGGAGAATTAAGAGAACAATCCATGTAGGTACAAAGAAGTTTATGATGGAGAAATAAGAGGATGGTTAGCAGATATATACATTTTAGACGGGCTTGTCATGAGTGCCGCTTTGTGGCTTTAGCTATTTGGTGCATCACATGAATAGCAGACGGAAGAAGGCATATAAGAAAGAGGCACAGGCTGCTATGCACGTACAGTAAGACATATATAATCTGGGCAAGAAACAGTGAACCATTCAGACAGGTATTTTAAGTCCTAACAATCTGTGATTCGTTATTGTTTATATTCATACCATCAATCTATTAAAGGAAAGGTAGACAGTCTGTAGATGGATCAGGCAATAAGAGGTACGTGTCTTTTCCATAAAATTGAATAAGAAGTAATGAATGAGTATAAATTTAGGAAATGAAATCTGTTCAATACATTATGAACTTAGTGTTGATGATTGGCAAGTAAATGAGGAATTTAATACAGCAGATCATTAATAAATATATTTAATATAGTATGTCTGATGTTACATAAATATGTTTAAATATATTATGTGCACAATTATATTTAAATATATTTATGATTGATAAATATTCAAATAAGGATCGTGTGGAAGAAGAACAGATCAGTAGATCATATAAGTCTGGAAGCCTCAGCCGTGTGGCAAGAACAAAGGTAAGTATCCTCCCATGAACATTAAATTATAATTGCTGTTAATAGGCGGGTTTCCTACAGGGAACTATGTGTAGTTAAATAAACAGATCTGAATCATTCTCACAGGGTACTGGTAGATGTAAGATTACATATGAAGGCTTTATGAGATTCCTGACTGTAGAAATCGACCAGATAAACCCACCCAACTGTTAAGGATAGAAATGAAGTGAAACTTCATAATCAGAATCTAGCATAATCCCTAACTCGTAGTGTATCAAACTAATGACCATACTTTGTGATCAACTGTATAAAGAGCATATACTTACTAAATGTGAAATGTAATAAACAAATGTCAATTCGCAAAGTTACTAGACAAATCTAAAATATGCAGATTTATCATTTATTAAACACAATGATATAGTTTACAATAATGAATGTGTCTTTGAGTGATAATGGTTGTACTACTCCGTGAATAGACTGTGACCAAAATCTCTTTCATAACGCTCGATGAGGATAGGGAGTGTGTGGAAGGGAAAGGCGGGTAAATCCACCCAATGTTGGATGGAGCCCAAGACGGGTAACCAATCCTTGAGGGTGTCCAACTCGAGATGGTGCATGCACCCTTGGCACAGTAAATCTACCATCCCACGAGGGTAGGGAGAGGAATGAGGCGAAGGTCTATTCCATCGGAAGTAAACAGTCTTTCATGATCATAATAGTAATACCCTAGATGATAATATATTTATTTGTTAAAGATGAAAGGAACTAAACATTGAATTATATGCCCAATTGTTATCTCATTTATATATATATAGGATTCAAAGCACTTTACTTAAATAAAATGATGGTCAGTAAAATCCATTACATGTCTTAATTTGATGTTTCTATTTTTCAGAGGGTTGTTAAACTAGGCGACATTACAATGTTGCATCTTGACAAGAATGGGTGTACCTGAGACACAACCTTTAGTTACATTCTAGAACAATCAAGGAGTGTTGAAGCCTATTAGCAATCTAGTTTTTCATAAACACACTAAACACATTGTGGTTCAATGCCACTGTATCCATGAGCATGTATAATATTAGAATATTCAACTCCAATATTCTTCAACTCAAAAGCAACGTGCTAATATCTTTACCAAATCACCTTCACCAATTAAGTTCAAAATTTTCAAATTTTCTTCAAGGGTACACGGGGACGCGTCCCCTAGGTATTTGCCCCCCGTACCCGTCCCGGAGACGTTTCGGGGACAGGAAACGCGTAGGGGACGGCTGTCAGCCGTCCCCCAAAAGTCCTCGAAATTCGGGGACGTCCCTGATTAGAAGAAACGTCCCCGAATGGAAAGGGGACTGCCAGGCCGTCCCCTGGACAGATAGGGGACGCCTAGCCATCCCTCGACCGTCCCAGGGACGGCCGGCCGTCCCCTATCGCCCAGCAGCATATAAAACATAAAAATAAAAGTTTTTTTTTAATTTTTTCTTTTTTAAAACATTCCTTTGTGGGCCCCACGCCTTCCCAACCCTAATATGGCCACTTAAAACATTTTTTCACCTTCATTTGATCTCATTTTAACTTGCCAAAATAAAATTGCAGCCAAGAGAAAAAGTGAGAAGAGAAAGAGGAGGGTTTGAAGGAGTTGTTGGAGAAGAAAAACCAGCATTTAGGAGGAAAAAATGAGAGCATTAAGGCAGCAACCAGCAAAAGAAGTGAAAGAGGTAAGTTATTCTTCCATTATCTTTCATTTTTTTCCATTTTTTTCTAAGTTAAAATGATAAAATGTATGATTTTTTTTTATTTTTTTAATTTTCAGTTTGCAAAAACCAAAACAAAACAAAATGAGCAGCAGTAGTGTAGATAGTGAGCATGTTGAGAGGGGGGAAGAAAACCAATCAGTTCATATGGGGCAGCCTCAAACAAACCCATTTGATATCCCTTCTGAAGACTTGAAAAAATATGCAAAAGGCCCTTTTAATTCTAAAAAACCTCTTCTTCAACTAGCATCACGTGTAGACAAAGGCAAAGGGAAAAACACTGGGGGTAGTAGATTGTGGCTATGTCACATTTGCAAAGAAAAATATAATGGGAGCTATACAAGAGTCTATTCTCATCTATTGGGTTTTGGAGGCCATGGGGTCAAGGGTTGTAAAGATATAAAAGATTTTGAGAGGATGGAGTGTTATAGATTGCACATGGAGGCCGGAGGAAGGCCTATGGATCAGCTTATGCAAACTCAATCCGCACATTCAACCTCACCTATGCCCTCTGCTTGGTCTGAAATATTCGAGCCAATTTTTGTTTTTTCAATTACCAATTCTGATTAAGCACCGTTAAGGTTGTGACCTAAACCAAAACGTGTTGAAGCAACTCTAACCAGAATGTACACCAGGATCCCGATGTGGGCAAGGTGTGAGCATTGGTCAGAGGATCTAAATCAAAATGCTTATGCAAGAACTCTAACCAAGGATGGCGCCGATGATGGCGAGCATATGATCAGAGGATCTTCTACACTAAGTACTGAAAGGGAACTCGACACCAAGTATGTGCTACCCAATCCAGTATGGAGTTGAGGCGGCCATATGGCGGAGTATTACAAATAACAATGCTTGAAAGAAATAATTGAATTGCTGAAAGGACTCAACACCCAGAATGTGCTTTCTAACCCGAACTGGGAAAGTAGCTACCATAGGGCGGAGATGTAACTATTACAACATAATTTCACAATGAACGTGAGCATTACAAATCAGAATTAATCAAGATTGAGAATTACTGCTAGTACTACTGTTAGTTTACAAAATGAAGATCATACACCTGCCAAGAGCATAGGAATTTGAAAGATTAGCATTACATCACATAAGAACTCTCCTTGACTTGATTGGAGATGCCAAATCAAAAATCTCTCAATGATCAAATAATAATTCTGTTTTTTCTCAAATCTGCACTTTTAAAATAAAAACCAGCAACCTATGAATTTCACTTATATGCTCATATCTCTCTCCTATCACATCCGATTGACTTGAAACAAAATGCAACACTCTCTAAGAAAGAAGGCGCCTAGTATAGAACACTGAAAACAGATCTAAAAACCAAGTATTAATTATGCACAGATCCCCATGCACAGCAGATGGTACGGCTTCAAGAAAGGGGCGATCTGCTTTTAAAAATCACTGTCTTCATTAAAAATTCTGCAAACTAGAGGAAGGTGACGCCTAGCCTTGACAAAGAGAATAAGACAATACCCAGAACAATATTTTTGTTGTTTTTTGACTTAGGAATAAAACTCAAATCTTATGTAGCTATCAATGCAATAACTGGAAAACCACTAATATGCAAAACTGATCTAACAATGCACAAACTGAAAATCAATGCTCAAAACCCAATGCAAAACTCACAATTTACGCTATCTCATCACTAGTTGTTGTGTTGCAAGCAAGAAGTAATGCCCGAGCTAGGAGGCCTTCATTCCTCGAAGCAATCCAATACCATTCTGGCAGAGTAACAATACTATAGACCCAAGATGCTGAATTGAGGATCAAAGTCTTCCTTTTATAATTTCCTGTTGACTTCTCGAAACCCTAAACTTCTCTTCAAGGTCAAAACCCTAATCCTTTCAAAAGATGGCGTCCTTCTTCTTCAAAGCTCAATATTGACCTTTTAAATAAATTCAATACTTTAATAAATGCGTCCAAATTTAAGGCTTGATTTGACCTTGGTAAATTATAAAATAATCTTTAATGAAGGCGCCACCCTCAAAGACCACTTTTCAAAACAACATGAAGTCAATAGACTAGGCCAAGGGGGTCAACGTTATAATATAACATTAAAACGTGACTTTTAATTAAATAGCTCAACTTATCTCTCCAATTGTGCCCTGAAGCCATAAGTGAGCAAGCCAACTGATCAAAGCTGAGTAGGAAGTCAACCTGCCAAAACCCAACGTAAAACCCGGAAATAGAGTTTACTAAAGATAGTAAATTCTTGAAGATGCTCGAGAATGCCAAGAAAGAACATACCATTAAGCTCTCTGAAAACCAGAAAAATCGCTATTGAGCAATCAACTCCGAGCTAGAACATCCTTCAAAATAGGAAACCCTAATTTTACCTTGAACCCCTCTGGTCTCGGAATAGGTTACTAGTCCTTTGAAAAGATCGGCTTGAGGCGGGGACATTACATAGTCCTAGTGTTGGTAGTGGTAGTAGTGGTGCGAGTGGTGTTCATATTTCCACAAGAGGGAAGAGGAAGGCTGCTACTTCTAGTGAGCAGCAAAATACAGTTGCAAATATGTTCAATGTGCAAGCACGAGATGTGGCAGATTCTTCCATTGCCAAATTTTTCTATGCCCATGCTATCCCATTCCATGTAGCACGTTCTCCCTACTTCAAACAAATGTTTAGAGATGTGGCAAATGTTGGTACCTCATACATTCCCCCTGGAGAACATAAATTACGTACTACACTCCTTGAAAAAGAATATTCTAAGGTGAGTGTGGTGATGGAGGACATGAGACAGTGTTGGATTAGAACAGGTTGCTCTATTATCATGGATGGGTGGACCGATATTAGACAACGGCCACTTATAAACATCATAGTCACATGTTCAGCTGGTTCATATTTCCTTAGAGCCATTGATTGTTCTGGAAAGCGCAAGGATGCAGAATTCCAATTTAATATTTTGAAAGAGGCTATAGAGGAGGTTGGGGCAACCAATGTTGTGCAGGTGGTTACTGATTCAGCACGTGTGTGCAGATTAGCAGGTTTGATGGTTGAGAGTGCTTACAAGCACATCTTTTGGACCCCTTGTTGTGTTCATGCGTTGAACAACGCATTGAAAGACATAGGGAAGATGGATTGGGTGCACCAGGTGGTTGTAGATGCTAGAGACATTCAGATGTTTATTTGCAACCATCACACCTCACTTGCCCTCTTTAGGACATTTTCAAGGAAGGAATTTCTCAAGCCTGTAGCAACAAGGTATGCCAGCTACTTTATTTTGTTAGAGAGGATGCTTGAGGTACAGGAGGCTCTACAGTTGATGATGGTTAATTCAGAGTGGAATAGATGGGCTATGGCAAGCACTGCAGAAGGGAGAAGCATCAAACAAAAAATTCTTGATGATAATTGGTGGTCCAATGTGAGGTAAAAAAATTGTTAATTAATAATTTGTTATTGATTGCTGATTTTATAAAAATATATATATATGATTTTATTATTAATATTTTTTTATTTTCTAAGTTCTAACTTGTCTTTTTTCAAATTTTTGTTTGCAGATTTGTTTGCTCCATCATTTCACCTATTGTGGATGTCATTAGATATGCTGATACAGACTCTCCAAGTCTTGGAGAGATTTATGAAACTTTTGACTCCATGCTTGGAAAAATGAAGAAAGCAATTTCTGATAAGGATCCTAATTCGGGATTATATGAGCAAAAAATTAGGCCCATTGTGACAAGGCGGTGGAACACTATGAACACCCCGCTTCATATGGCAGCCTTTGCTCTTAATCCCAAATGGTATGTACCTAGACCTGGTAGGATGCCTCCTTGTGATGATGATGAGGTGAAAGAAGGGTTTATGAGGGCCCTTGCAAAAATATATTCAATTGAGGAGGCCAGTCTAGTTCGTACACAGTTCACTGACTTTGTTAATCTCCGTGGTCCAACATTCGGCAAACCAGAGGCCAGGGTAGATAGAACTACAGTAGCTCAAAGGGATCCTATTGGATGGTGGTCATGGCATGGGAAGGATGCACCACAATTGAGGACGCTTGTTGTTCGCCTCCTTTCATAGGTAATACTTTAGATTAACATAATTTGATTTAGATGAGTGATAGTGTTGAAGTTTGAACATTTATATAATCATAATTTAAATTGAATGTCCTAATTAGTAAATTTAAATTACTAATTTAGTTTTTAAATTTTGTCTCCTCTCACAGGTTGCTAGTTCCTCTGCTGCAGAGAGGAATTGGTCAACATACGGCTTTATTCACTCTATCAAGAGGAATAGGCTGACCTCTAGACGGGCAGAAAAATTAGTGGCTGTGCATAGTGCTTTGCGACTCCAGGATCGTCAGACTCCTGAGTATAGACAGACTCCAGCATTACGATGGGATGTTGATCCAGAGGATGTCACACAAATTGATGAGGAGGAGAGACAGGAGGGATTGGTTGGAGTTCCATTAGATGAGCTAACCCCTCACAGTGACAGTGACTCAAACTATGAGTCTGATTTTGATGCAGTGTTGGTAGATGCCGAGTAGTGGCAATCATCATACTTTCTATTTCTATGTTTTTCCTTTGGACACTTGTGACTTTGTCATTTTGACATTTGTAGTACAAACTTGTAGCCTTTTGGGCATTTTATTATTTTATATCATATGCACATTGACTATTTGACATGAATTTGAATTATGGTCCATGGATGCAATTAGGTAGGTGTAGTATTAATTTGTTTGATAATTCGATTCTATGATGCATATGTCAATATGATTGGTGATTGTTATGATTATCATTACTCATATGAATATCTTAAATTTGAAATTTCCCTATATTTTTAAATTTATCTCTCTCTCTCTCTCTCTCTCTCTCTCTCTCTCTCTCTCTCTCTCTCTCTCTCTCTCTCTCTCCCTATATATATATATATATACTATACAGCCGTCCCCCCGTCCCCTAAAATCCCCTCAAAAATTTGCCATCCCCGAAACACGTCCCGCCGTCCCCCCGTCCCGGAAACTTGGTGGAACATAGATTTTCTTTACTTGTACTCTTGAAAAAAATGATGCTAAGTTACTGGAATCGGCCCTTTACCCTGCCAATTCCGGGTACGGAAACGTATGCAAATGGATGCGTGATAAAATTGTTGCAGATTCGAACAGGAAGCGGATTTTTTGAGTTGGAAACGTATGGCATTTTTTTTTGCCGTTTTTCTAATGACGTGGCATTTTTTGGTGTTTTCAATGCGTTTTTCACAGATTTCGAAACCTTTTTCAACGCTTCCAAATCTCAAAAACCCTAAACGTGACCTCTTTTCACACGGTTATTTCTCTACATCGCAACTTTATTTCTCTCCATCCTTTCACGGCGGCGTTTGTTTGTTTGCGGCCAAAAGTCAAAACCCTAAGCGATTTCTTTGCAACTGTGTGGCTTCGTCGTCTTCCAAGTTGAGTTGCAAGTGAGTGCGTTGCAAGTGCGAATACCTTAGGCCTCAGCAAAGTTTCGTCGGACATTTCTGCGTGCACGCGTTCCTGAGGTATTTTTCTTCAATCTTTTTTTTTAATTTTTACTTTCTATTTCTCTAAGTTTATAAGTATAGACTAAAATTTAAATTTTAAAACTTATTTATTATATTTAAAAAATTTAACAATGAATTTGTGAGCTTTGCAAATCATTTTTTTTTTTAATCTTTTCTATAAATTATTAATAGTTTATACTTGTAGTTTATAAATCTTAAATTTATTTATTATTTTTATATTACTGTTTATAAACTTGTTATTTTTAATTTTTATTATACATTTATAATTTATAAATTTTAATTTTAATTTTAATTTTTAATTTATGATATAGGTAATAACACTTAGTATCCTTTATAATATTATTATTAATTTATTTAATACCATAATATTATATAATATTAATTATAATTTATATATATTATTATAATAGAATTAGTATTATAAATTTATAATAGTTTAAAATTTTAAATTAGTATTATAAATAATAAATTTATAATATTATTATATAATAATTGTAAATTATAATTACTAATTTTTTAGATTAATTTTTAAAAATAAATTAATAATATTAAATATATTAAATCAAAATGTTAATTTAACTTTTAAATAATTTATTTTTTCTGAAATCAGAAATGGTAATCAATTTATCTATTTAAATATTTAACATTTATTGTTTGATGATTCTTAATTGTTTTTGAATTTTTTACAGCATTTGCATTATGGCAACTAGTTCTACTTTTGTTGGTGGACCCACCTTTAAAACCGACCCAAATTCACCTCTATGAAAATATGTACAAATGATACAACAAGTTAAAGGGGGAGGAACATTTGTTTGGATATGCAATCATTGTAAAGTTCAATATACTAGCTCATACAGTCGTGTGAAATGCCATTTATGTGCCATTTCTCGACAAGGAATCACAATATGTGGAGGAGAAACTGGTAAAGGGTTACATCCTCACAAAGTAGCAACATATATTAAAGAGCAAGAGGAAGCAGATGCAAGAGTTGGTCGTGCCACAAACCATCCTTTGTTAAGAGGAGGAGGAAGTGGAAGTGGAAGGGGATCAAAGAGGCCTCCTCCTTCTCCAACACATAGTGACTTTGATGATGTTGTAGTAGAGAGCCACCCATTTTTGGGTAGAAGTGATGCCTACCATTAATTGTATTATTTTGTTTTAAATGTTGAACCAATGAACAATGAATTCAATATAATTATATACCTATCGTAACATTCAAGTTTTGAAAAATTGATATCAAATTAATTTAGTATAATTGTATTTCGGATTTGTTATATTTATGGTAGATCTAAGTTTTGTTTAGCATATGCATGATATGTGGTATTCTAAATTTAATTCTTGTTTTTACTTTTTAGGCTGCAAATATGTCTATAACTATGATTTTTATATGTTTTATGTACGGACGTACCTAGACGTACCCACACCCAAAAAAAAAAAATTGCCGTACCGGCGTACAGTACCCACGTACCCATACCCGATTCGGCAACTTAGAAATGATGTAATAGGCAAGATGGAGATGAAGGGGTCATTGTTAGAATAAATAAATATTAAATATTACATCATTGCACTATTATTAACACTAATAATTGACCTTATTATCTATTTTCCTCAGGGGTGCCACAAAGTATTCAATAAGAATTGGATGCTTTTGAAATCTAAAATTTTATTCACATTAAAGCGAACCTCTCATTAAACTAGTTTCTACAAGGTCCAAGCGCCATCTTCTAGATCTTTTTGTGAGACCTAATTTCTATTCTCAAGAAGTCAATTATTTGTAATTATTTACAATTTAAATACTAATTCATGAAATTTTTATAATAGATCGTAGGCACACACATGCAGGAGTATGTAAGTACAAAGGAGAGGAGAAAACCTGATTAGCTTTATCCATGCCCTTGGCCAAGAGATCCTCCATGACAGCTTTCCAAATTCTTTGACCTCTAAAAAAAATTTTGTATTCCTAATGTCATAAGGAAATAAATATGCTAGTTAGGGCATATTTTTTAGGAAAAACTTCATTCAGATGACATTCAAATTAATACTGCAGGGTAATTACATGTATCTAATTAAAAGGAAGAAACAGAAAATATAAACCATAACTGACCAAAATGCATGTGCAAGAAATACGAAGGCATGCAATAGAGTCATAGACACATCTGGCTGCTTAGAATCACAGAAATAAACAACAATTCTGATCATGAAGTCTAAGAGTTGTATAAGCAATGGCTTTACTAAGTAGTCAAGGCAGATTAGCTTCTTAAAAAAAATTATATGCATAAAGTTTCTTCCAGAAGCTTTCTACTCTTTATCTCATGTCTGTGCAAACATAATGTTCGATTAGTCAAGCTTTCAAATCATTTTAAGAGAACTAAACTTAGAACTACTTGTACAGAAATAGATTTATCAATTGATTATATATCCAATCTTATTTTCAACTTTGAAAACCTAATAGGATATTTTCCAATAACTGAAGAATAAAAAAGGATCACAAACTGGATCCAAAATAAAAGAGTTAATATTCGTAGAAACCAATACAAAACCAAAGAATGACATCCTTTTCTACAATGTTAATATCTTAGATAAAAATACTTTTAAGAAAACCTCTTGCTCAAGAATTTAACATATGAACTCAAATTACATACTGTACTTCTCATCAAGAAATTTGCATGGCTTGTAAATTTATTTTGTTTACAAGTTTATGCCCCTTCATAAATTCTTTATTGCTTTTTGGATGAGAGATGCTTTAGGCAATCCTTCAAGAACTATTCTTGCTGATTGTACCTTTGAGTCCCATTGGCTTTTTTTAGTCAGTTGTGAATATTAGCATATCATGTTTTGTTCATCCAAATGCTTAATTGTATTGAATTACAAACAAATGATCTGCTTTCTTTCCTAGGAGCATTATGCTTTGTTAGCAAACTTTGTGCTTGTAATGTCCCCTTTTTGAGCGAGCATTAGAGTGGGTGGATTAGCCTATCATCTAACCCTCGTAGGCTAATATTGTTGGTTAAAGGGTCCTGTGTGGTAGATATCAGGCTCTCTAGTGGCACTTGGCAGTGTTTTCTTCTCCAAAGTTTAGTGTTATTCAGGATTTACCGCCAGGAGTTGATTTGGACTCAATTTTGTCACACTTACTATTTTTAGTAAGTCACTCAATAGATGGGTCCAGTGTTACTATTTTTTGGTAAGGCACCTGGATGGGTAGTGGTTTCAGTGGATGACCTCTTAGAGCTGACAAAATCAAAAAATAATGATTATTGAGGGAGATATGTTATTTTAATTATTAGTAAAGTAAGACTTTAATAATAATTAATTATTTTAAAAGTGCACATCATAATGATTTATTTTGACTTTATATTAATGGGGCCATTTAATGATATAAGTTAAATTATAAAAGTGAATTGGTTTGGGCGCCCATTTAATGAGATTTAATGAAGTCAAAACAAAGGAAAATATTAAATATATTTTTAAAGTCAAAAAGCTACCTAGGGGGTCGTGCTATTTCATGAGGAGTATATTAGCTACCAAAAGCAATTGAAATTCATTCTACACTTGTGCAATTTGTGAGCTCTTGCTTTGGAGAGGCAAAAACTGGGGTTTTTCTGCATTTTGGGTCATGGAGAGCATAGCATCTTCTTGATTTTGCTTCCTGAGGGTGTGAGAGATCATGTGAAGGTTGCATACACCAGGTGGCTACATCCAGTGGTCACAATTGAGCAGACTGGAGAGTCTATTTGAAGGGTTTGAAGAGATTATCATTTGAAAATCAGAAATACATTTATTGCTGATTGTATCCATTGCTGATTGATCACTGCTGGGCCACACATTTACTGCAGACAGGCTGTACTTCTCATCACAGCCAGGCCGTACATGTCCTTTGAGGGTGGCATTTGGATTCTTGGAAGAAAACACCTAATTTTAATGCAAGTGATCACCTTCATCTTGGGCGGCCAGATGCTAGCAACCATTTCAAATCAGAAATAAAGTGGAGAAGTCAATAATTTATGCCAGGCGTCCAAAAGAAGGGTTTTGCTGTTGCTGATTTGCATTTCCAGATTGCTCTCAATCATTTCCAGATTTGCACAATCACTTGCCTGGCTTATTCGGGTATGAGATCATTGTATAGAGCTTCAATGTGTAAATCTGATTTTAATATATAATCTGATTTGCTACATTAGTTTTGCATATTTTGCATCCTATGTATATCTCTTTCCATTCCTGCATTACCTGGCATTAGTATTCAAAAACACATAAAAAGCATAAACTCAAAAAGAAAGAAAAAACAAATCAATCAAACAGGGCAGAACCTCAGTTTGCAAGTGTCCACCTGGGGTGGGACATTTCAGTGCTTCAGTTTAGGAGGCTGAGTATTTCATGTGGAAATCAGCAACTGTTACCCTCCTGTGCTAATCTTCGAGAGTTTACATGTAATGGACGGGAATAAATTTTCTTTCTATTAGTGGCATAGGTGGCCCTTATGGTATTGAAGGCTTATATGTAATGGTTACACATAAATAGTCTGATTTGAATATACACTTTCCAGTGAGTGTTTGATACAGGACTAAGGTTGCTTGAAACTTTCCTGCAGTTGGGCTGGCTTGATGACATTCATTTCTTTCCGGCATGGGATTTCTTGGATGGAATCTGTGTTGAACAGAACCGAGTGACTCAATCTAATAAACGGATGTTTATAGTTTATATGGACTTGAGTTTGTTTATGAGTTTAGTGATTCCCAATTGCAGGGTGCCTAATTCAGTTCAAATTTGATGTTTATTATCTTTTTGTATTGGTTACATTCTTCATCTGCATTTTCCTTTCTTTCCAGTTTTAGGTTGGTTGGTAGTTGTTTCCAAGGATAACTACTTAGTTGGAGGTTGGAGATGTGATGTAAGTGTGAAACCTTTTTCAGGATTGGATTGTCGTTATTGTGTAATCAAGAATATCAGAGGCAATCAGGATAGTTACTAAATTATTAACAGCAAATTCCTAACAAAACTTGGGCTAATGATGCAAATAGCAGCTGCAATGTTCTGCACAAACCTACTTAAATTCTAATGCATAATTTGTTATTATGACGAGAAAAAGGGAATTCATTCTCTGGATCTTGACTACAACAGATCTAGAGGATTTGAATTTTCTGAACCCAAATCCACCAAAATGATAACAGAAAATCTCTTGAATTCAATCACCTGATTTTCATCTTCTACATCCCCAGAAAATGAGGCCCCATCACAATATCGAACTTTGACTCTGTTCCAATTGTAAAAATCTGCTACATAAACTCTGTGTCAAAAAACAAAAAAATAGAAATGTAGATATATTTTTTTAATGTCATATATAAACCATACTAACTTCTAAGGTCAATGAAGCATGTCTAGGACAAATCTATCAGAATCCAAGGCCATAAGAAATTTTATAAGTGACTTTTTGTTTCCATCTAAAGTTTCAATAAAAGCAAGAGGATCTACACAATTCCAGCAATGACCTTTCCAGTACTTAACAGCTAAATCTAAAAAAATTATATATGAAGAATTTTGCGATAGCCAAAAATTCTAGTCACAAACAGGTGCTTTTGCAATGAAAAATCTTTTCAATATATCTATACTTGACATGAATATAAAGGTAACAACAATATTCAAAGACCCAAAAAATGGCTAGTTCTCTAACCATGGATAACCAACAGTAATAAATAATCTTATGATGGTACACAAAGCTTAGACTATAGCATAAAACTAGAATTCGTAGCAACTAAATATTATAGTTCTACTGTATAAACAAAAGAAAACCATTTCAATAAGTAACAACGAGCAATAATTTATAGAAAAGAAGAGCAATAATTTTTTTTTTAAACTAAATTTCACAAAAGGAGGAAGAAGAATTGTGTTTGTAGTATATAGTATATACCAATGGAAGAGATGGAAAGCAAGAAAAGCTCCCCAAATAAACAAGCAAACACCTTACAATGATTCCTATAATAGAAATGGGAGGGAAAAAAACAATATTCCACAAGGATGCATCCACCCCCCAAATCCCCTTGTTTCCAAGATGCGACATTCCAGGATGTGGAGACTTGGAGGGAGTCCCCCACCATCCCACAACCTCCACTTCAGGCCTATTATGCCCAAAATTAAAATTTTTGCTTCATTAAGGCATTTTGGTAAAAATGGTCAAATTCTTGAAAAAATTATTGAAAAAAGTCAAAAAGTCAAAAGTCAAAATTTCTAAAAATAGAAATTTTGCTTTTTCAAAAATAAATCAAGACCTCCAAGGTCATCAATGGAGGATGGTCAACTGCCAGGTGTCAGATTCAAAGTCTCAAATGTTGCACACATCGATCAATGGCGAAAGATGCTCGAGAAACAGTGAACTATAATGTCCCTTGCTAAATTTGATGTAAACTTTGCTGATTTGAACCTTGGGAATTTTGTCAAACACTTATCTTGCAAAGTCTGAACTTGCTGATTGTATTTTCAGTTCGCTTTGTCTTGATTTTGATTGATGCCAAAAATGTTCGAATGCTTGAAAATGAGTGCAAAGATGACTAACAATGTAACGGAAGCTAAATGCAAGTGTTTTTGTATTGTTCAAAATTTCAAATGCATATAGATGATCTTCATATGTAAAATGCACTCCTACAGCCATGAGGCATTTCTACAAACAATTGGCATGCGTCTTCAAACTAAATTCAAGAATGAGAATAAGTGCTAAATATCTGTTATATAATCTGATTACAATGCTTGAGAATAATGATTGATTTTCAATACAATGAGCTCATACAATTGCCTTACAGGCTGTAATTGATTTCAGATTTGTGTACTCAAACTTAGAAAATGTAAGTGCATGCACAAATGACAATGAAACCTGGAATTGAAGACTGAAATAGGTTGCTGATATGATGGCGGCCTTATATGAATTTTTGCAACATTTATGATGGCCTCCACAAGTGAAATCGCTCCTCCATGATGAAGCTGCCCCTGCCCTTGCCTAGAAACTTTTTGTATAAATAAATGCAGCAATAATAGGTCTCCAAATTGGTGTAGAAATGGTTGCCAACTCAAAGGGAATCAATCCCTCCAATGCCCACAAAAATTTGAAGACTTAATGAAGAGAAATGAATGCAAACAGCATTATCACCATGGCTGGTCGACCCTGTAACAACATACTGATATAAATTCGCAAACCTCAAAATTACCTTCCAAACTCTCCAAAAAGCATCACCAAGGCTCCCACAATATCGTGATTATTTCTCCTAGTGCAATCAATGTAAGAGAAGGCTCTAGCAACCAAAAATCTGCATAGTCCATGAGAAATCGACCTCCATGATAGGCTGGTAAAACATTAGCAAGTGATCCAATGAAGTAAGCAAACAAACCCTCTCACTATCGCCTAATTCTTCTTGACCAGAATCTGCAATGAAGTCCAAATAGGAAGTCTGAAGTAACTCCTTCAAATATCCAACTAGGGTTGATATTTCACAACCGAAATTGGCACTCTAGAGTATTCAAACCCTCAAGCAATGCTACATTTAGCTTCAACATCTTACCACGCAGATAATGAGAAAAGTAATCCAAATCAAGTGTGCCCAAATGCTTAGCCAACAGCTTCTTAAATAGATTTCTCATTCACTTTCAGGAAGCTTCTAGAAAATAATATTATTTTATTATTTAAGTGACTTTATGATATATCATTTTATTATAGTCACTTAAAGTTTAATATTAAATTAATTAAATAATAAGTCATATCCCTTTGATATTATATTTTATTGGAATAACTTAATAAATAATTAATTTAATATACCGACTGAGAACATAACATGAACGGAGGAGGTGAATCTAAAATAGCCAACTGCGGAAAAATATTCTAACACCGAAAACCCAAGCATCTTATTTCAAGGAGGCGCTTGGCAGTCAATGCCTTAGCCAATTTTTCAGCTTTCATAGATCATGCACGCACAACGGTGAACATGATCAACGCGTCAACAAAGTTGGTCGACACAGTCGGCAAAGGTGGTGAACGAGAAACAAGAAAAGTTGAAAATCATGAAAAATGGCTAAGTCTGGTGATGTTAGGCCCCCCTGTCCACCAACGGCGCCCAAGATCTCATGCCTTAGAATTTTTAATCATTTTTCGCAAATCATGCAATTTGACTCTTCAGCACAATTCAAACTACCAAAAAGCAAATTTAGGGTTTCCGGTGCTGGAGGTCAACTCAACATGTTAAGGCTCTTCAACAATCCATAATCCGCTCGTAGGACTCATCGCATTAAGAATTGCAGATCGAACAAAGTGGCTGCTTCACACCAAAATCCGAGAAAACCAAAGAAAAGTTGAAAACACCTTAAAAATATTCTATCTCCTCAAGTAAAGCTTTGCAAGCAATCTTTATTTTCAAGGAGGGCACCTTTTTCTCATGCCTTAGAATATTTTTCGATTGTTCAAAATTTGTCAAAATGTCTTCGTTACCCCAGTTTTAGATCTTGGAAAATGAATCAAATGCAGTGTTTGAGGCTGGTAGAAGGTATCACTCAACTCAGATTCAATCAGGCTTGTTAGATTGACTGACCTTCAGTCTCAGTTATTCACAGGTTGGCGAAAAATGATGCCTAAACAAAGGTCACCAGCTACACATGAAACGGAGCAAGGTAAAAGTTGGAAATCTCAGAAAAATGGCTAAGGCAAGGGAACTTGGGCACCTTATTTCAAGGAGGGTGCCCAAGTGTTCAACATTTAACAATATTTTTTGATCCCAACATGTTTTCTTCCATTTTGGTCTCCGTCAGCAACTTCTGAGGTATACAATCATGATCAGATGACGTCGAATGCCGATATAAAGCTGGGAATCACTTCAATAGTGGTCAAAGATGAGATTGCCATGGTCAAACAAAGATTATCAGTCAACAGTACCAATTTGACAGATCGTCAAAGTCAGAAGCAAGCTTCAATGGAGGCAAAAGCAAGTGAAAATTGAAAATTATGAAAATAATCTAACTCTAGAGAAGTTGGGCACCTTATTTGAAGGAATGCGCCCTAGTCATCTCCACTTAGAAAATTTTTGAAAACGTCTTCATGCATGCATGTTTTTGCCACCCTATTAAAAAGGAATTCTCCATTTTGATGCAAATGAAGTCAGATATTTTTGCATGATAAGACTCTAAAATTTTAGGGTTTTGCATGAAAGTGCTTTTTATCTCCAAACCCTATTTAAGAAAACTTTTAGCATTCATTTTTCATAATTTACAAGTTGGCTTTCAAAGGAAGAAACATAAAATTTTCTTCTCGTCAAGATTTGGAGGCTCAAACAAAGTAATTTAGTTCTTCGGGTTCGAGGATTGGAAAGCAATGTGAGGCACGCTTTTGCATGGTTTATTTTTTCAGGGAACAATGCTTCGTAAACAAGTATCAAAATTTTCTGCTTCATCGATCTAGGGTTCACTTGTTTTTCATTCCTCTTGAAGATTGGAAAATTTTAAAATCCAGATGTCGACCCCTATTTTTTAGGAAATTACGCATGTTCGAGAAATCCTTAGGTTTTTAAAAATTTGACGATGTGGGTCTCTTTAGAACGAAATTTTCTACAAAACCCAGACCTCAGTTTTTCGGCCCTATATTTTAGGAAATCTTGCATGATCTTGCATGTCCAAGAAATACTCAAATTTTCAAAATTTGATGATCTGGGTCTCTTTGGAATAAGATTGTCTACAAAACCGAGACCTCAGTGTTTTTCTGAAAATTTTCCTTTTTTTGAAGAAAAATCAGTGATCTATTTTTAGCTCTTGTGCAAAATTTGTCTGAACATAGGCATGTTTATAGTCAAACGTCAAGCTTTTCAACATGTAGTACTCTCCAACAAAAATCAAGACCAAATTAGTGTTGCTCTATGATTTCCTGAGAACATTCAAAATTGACTTACATCATGTGCTTCTAGTGTTTGATTTGCATGCTTTGGAAGGCGTAAGAAACATTGCAGTCAAGAATCTTGGTCATTTTCGGGTTGCATGCAGCAACTTCTATCCCCATCTTGATGCAAAGCCTTGAATTCGTAATTGCTTGTGTCAAGCATTACAATCCAACTTCATGAGAAATCATATTAGTAGATGGGTGTATTATTTGCAGCCTGAAGCCGAAAGATATTGAGAAGTGTTTTGCAATACCACCATGGACGAAAAACTTCATCATATCTATTGAAGAATGCGAAAAGGTGTGTTATGCGCAAAAGGACAAGTGCCGGAAAAGAATGGCTCAGAAGTGGTTGAAAGAGAAGCATAATACATTGCCAAGGAATGTTGGGCATAGTGAGTTCAAGGATGAATTTGCAGTCATGATTACTTTGCTCAACCGAGTCACAAGTCAAGCAAAGGCCAATAAATTCCAGCCTTGGATGTTTTACATCATTTCCCAGATTGTTGTCAGAGCGGAACACTATGACTGGCTTGCGTTGATCAGTGATTGTCTCCACCAATCAGATGACAGAGTTCTTCAAGGCCCATGAATTCCACATGAATTCCACATGATATTTTACCTCGTATATCTAATGGCCTTTCAAGGAAAGTTTAGAAGTTTAAATGTCATTGGAACTTTGGGTGTTTAGCATGTGTATGATCATTACCCACAGTTAGAGTTTTCAAAATCTGAGCGATGTTACAAGCAGGTGAATAATCTATTCCTGATGCATACGATGCAAGATCTTGATAATGAGTTGCATATACGAATTTCAGTTGATGCCAGATTGGCAATAGCGGAGTGGGCTGATTGGTTTATCCAATTCCCCACGTTCTCCTACATAAGAGTATATGGCTTCTCAAGTGATCCAGTCATGCTACCTAGATATCCAATGGATGAGGCTGTGTACATGGAATTTTTGAGGCAAGTACACGAAGTGCACACTTTTTTGTGTAATAGACCCAAGCTTGCATTGAGTTTTCCGTTTGAGATGAGCATATATAGATGCAAATCAGCAGCTGATGCTAAGTTGATGAGCAATGAAATGTCAAGGTTTGGTCTCAAGCTTTTCAAGGAGAAACGTTCATATGTCCTCGTGGTGTCTTTGTAGCTCATCTTGGTCAAAATCATGCACACCTACAGTTGAATATTTTTGGGTTAATTGTGCAAATGAGTTCGAAGTGCGCAATCGCAACTACTCTAGACTTACTTTTTGGCAGATGGCAGATTTCTTATCAGAAGATGTGGAGGGATTGTCAGATAATGATGGGGAAGTTTTACTTCCCATGTATGCCAGAGATCAGGTCGAGCAACGACCACTTTCACAAGTTGATTGGTTCGCGAAAGAGAGCACCTCAATTGGGGAAATGACAAGCTGAGTTATCAAGAACAATAGGATATGCTTGAACAATAAGAAGACACGAAAGGTAGTTATTCCAGTTGCAGAGCCACTAGTAGTTCGGTCATCTCTACCTTCTAAATCATACCAAGAGTGAAATCTATGAGCAATCCTCCAAAAGATATGAAGATTAGTAGAATGACGAAGAGCTTGAAGGAAACGGTGAATCAGCAGGAATCGTGAAAAGATGCACCAGAAGTTCCAGTTGAATCAACAACACAAGTTGAAGCCGCGCCTTCATCTCCAATTCTTCCATCGTCGTCGAGGACTTCTCCTATTCATATAGATTCGGAAGGTGATTCACTAGTTTGCAACGTCTCAACACCCATTGATCCATCAAGAGTTGTTGGAGCTGGAATTGATCCTCCTAGAGAAGTTAGTAGAGACTCCTCGTCTTGGCTTGAGAACTTGTTGGGTAGGAAGAGGAGGAAGCCTTCTTATCAGTTGTTTACTTCATAGTGTAATGTGCCAACCCTTCAGTGCAGTAAAAATTTCTAAATTTACACCATATGAGTAAGTAAATTAGGTAACAAGTCATTGCAATAAAACTTTTTCTTTCTTTTATTGAGAATATACGAACAAGATGCCATATCATATTAGAATAAAGATTCCACTTCATTACAATAACTTCACAAGTTACAACAATACAAAAATACATACACTTACATACATAGCTCCAATGAGCTTTAGAACAAATAGCTGTAAGACAGTCTAGGATCTTCCCTTTCAAATTTTGGTTCTTCTATCGCCTGTTGTGGAGGAGAAGCATCACTCAGGCGTTTTTCCGCCAACCACAAACTCTTAATGCGGTCCTCTGCACATCTATCATTTGATAGATGGCCTTTCCCTTTGACAAAGAGATTGGTAGAGTAACCACTAACGTCAACCAACTGAGCATAGTGCTATGTCCTACATAACTAGAACCTTGTAATCCCATAATCCCAAACTAGTATGTAATACTGGATCACGGTGAAGTGACAGTGTAGTCTTGGTAGTCACACAACTAAGTGGAGTCTCGTACATTCACACTACTTTGATCAAAGAGTTCTTCATTTAGTACTTCGAATGAAGTCATCTATCACATACACTACTTAGGACCGATTTGACTTAAGGCTATGTTAAGCTATGCATAGGTATATCCTCCAATGGATAGTCCTTCATCCTAGATAACCTATCACCATATAATCTACTTGGAATAAACCTACTTAACTAGAAAGTACACAAGCTAGGTATATTGTTCAGTGGATAGTCCATCATCTCAGATAACCTATCTTCAAAACAATCTACTTGGAATTAACCTACTTAACTAGTAAGTACACAAGTTAGGTATTTCCTTCTATGGATAGTCCATCATTCCAAAGATAACCTATATACTTGGATAACTCGACTTACCTGTAAGATAACCTATATACTTGGATAACTCGACTTACGTGTAAGTACTTAAACTCCCTCCCATATTGGATTATATCTCCTAGGAATAAACACAAGCTTTCCTAGTTAAATCAATAACTTAGCTAAGTGTACCATATGTGCTTTTCATGTTCAATCATACCTAGGATATAATACTTATGATAAACACCCATCTCCTACTATGGAGTAAATACAAACACATTGCATCCCATGTTCAAACATATCTAGTATAATTAAATACCTATGTTGTACCCCATGTAACATAATTAAATACCTATGTCAAGCAATCTCTTCGACATATCTAGTATAATTAAATACTTGTGTCAAGCAATTTCTCCTATCATGGAGTACTTAAAAACACAATATAAAAACAGCCTAAAAGCTTCAATTCCCTTTTTCAAAGACACTCTCAATTACTTCTATTGCACATAGTGAAAAGACATTCTAGACAAACATAGAAATTCACAAAAATTCTAAGTAAATAAGAAGAAGAGAACCTCATGCCTGTTATCGCTTATCCCAATTACCTGATAGAATGGACACCAACACCACTGACATGATCACGGAGTGAGGATTCCAGGCTGAGATATGAGACACAGGAATGATTCCGATGAGAAGATTAATGCTCTACATGCAAAGTAAAACAACAAGAAGATGGCGATAAATAGAGCTAAGACTCAACAAAAACCGTCAACAGATCGACTTCCTCATTGACAGCAATTCAAAGACCATTTCAAACAACATATGGAGAATTCAAATTCTTCTCCAGCAATGAGATCTACAGAAAAATGCTATATTAGGTGGCGTCGAAACCTATTTACTTTAACCAAGTTGGCGCAGTTTGAGAAGGAATGAAATAGTTAATCATCCTTCAACAACATTTAGCAAGTATCGACTGAAATAAAGGACAAGTCGATTGAATCCAATTAAGACGTTGGACTAAGTCCACGTAATTCTCATTCACTTTGTCAACAAGTCAAAGTTTACAGATTAAAACGTATTGATACGTTTCCATATACGTGTCTTGACAAGCGATACACGGCTTACATGCACCGCCGTGCATATTTCCAAATCGACTTCCGATTTGATGATTATCATCGACCCTTATTGCCATGGTCATTTAACGTCAAAAGTGACCTTTATAAATCAACTTCTTATTGAATAAGAATTAGTTGAATTCTAATTATATAATTGATATGCTATATATATATATATATATAGTATGTATATATATTTTTATATATAAATACCTTAACGTGTATATATACATATACATACATATTAAACGATTATATATATATATATTGTTGTCATAACAACTAACACCTCTAGAGTGTGAGTGGGTACAGACAGCTATGCACACTGCGTAATGAGTGCTCTTCAAATTAGGAGGGGAAGCTCCCTCTTTTTGGTGAAATGTGTGGAAAAGAAAAGTAATCTAAATCCTATCTTTTTGTCTCATCTGGAAGAGGCACAAGGTTAAGAAAAACCACGAACGTTGCAGCTAAGGATTTTCTGGTTTCACAGATCACTAACTACAACTAAACTAAATCTTTAATCTATCCAATCTCAAGTAAATAGAGCATGAGGAAATGGAGTAGGAATGTTCTATACGATAAACTTCAGGTACAGATTCACAACATGAAGGCAAGGTGGCACAACAATTTGCTTGGATGAATAGATTTATTAACACACACATCAAACGATAAGCTTTAGGTATAGATTCACAACATGAAGGCAAGGTGGCACATCTATTCATCATCATAGTAAAAACTCGTGAACAGATACAAAATCAACAATATTACAGGCAAGGTGGGCACGAGCTATCTTATGCAAAAGTTAATTACAAATGAGTTGAAAGCGAACCCTAAAATCACCTTGAGTCAACTACAGTCTTGCATGCATGCAAGATTTTATTGCTAAATCCTAATAAAGGAAACTATACAGTTAACTAGAAAGCTACCATCAGTTAACCGAAACAAGGCTAATCTAAATGGACATGTGCAAGCATGCACGTCCTTATTGAAAGCAAGTTAACTGGAAAACTACCATCAGTTAACGAAAATAACCTAAATGAAATCTCCAACTGTACATAGATGTTTCCTGCAAGACGTATATTTGCATGATGTGGAACAATCAGTTAACCTAAAGAAGTATCGAAGCTAACCGTTGCGTCCGAAGGTTCATCCCTAAAGGTGGGATCTGGAGTTCACTGGTCATGATCTCGAGCAAATAACCCCTCCACGAGGTTAGTGACTACATCACTGTCTGGAGCACTGATACTCTATCGTAGCACACTGTGTCTTCGTAGCATCTCCCCACCGGTTGTGATTTGGCTCTGAAGTTCTTCTCTACTCTTGACCGCCTCATCAAATAATGCTGACATGACTGTAAGGTGATCTAACTTATAGTTAATGGAATCCCCACTGAAAATACCATGGATGAGTGTCTGCAACTCTGACTGAAAATCAGTAAGCTTGACGTACTCACCACCCTCACGCTAATACCGGCATGGAACTTGAGACACGAAGGTTCTCACATATCGAAGTGCACTAGTCACGTGCTCTCTACTCAGCCAACTCTAAAGTCAATGTATCCTATATTTTTGCCTTGAAGATCAACTGTGTCCTCCAAGTAAAAATAGCTTCTTTGTCTTCTTTATCAGTGATTGAGTCGTATGCCATCCTGAGGTGAGAAATCATGATTTCATATTTGGGTTTCTCAACCGCTAAGTCTCGCTCCTCATCCTGGATGCGTAGACGGAGTTGACGGGCATTGTACCTCAACTGATATAACTCTGCAAGTACAAAACGGCCTCGAGTGATGAACTCCTCCCATTCTACCAAGCGCTTCCCCTATATGACCAGCTGATTAAGTTGATTTTGCTCTGCTGGTTGCTCTAGCATCTGTGGGAGTGAAGCGGTGACATTTTCTGTTCTATGCACAAGGTTAGAAATATACTGACGAAGCTGCTGGATTTCAGCCTTGAGGGCTGCCTTGTCTCCTCCGTCTTTCATCATTCTATCCTTTGTGCTATCCGTTGCAACCTATAGGAAATCAACCTCTGTTTGGCGTGTGCTTCTACCAAGGTTGACTCTAATTACTTCGAAGTCTTGAACTTCTATCTTGTTCAGACTCTTACCCTCTGGAGGTGTAGCGGTCTCTATGATGATCTCCTTGTCAACGTTCCTCTCTACATGAACTTGTTTCTTGATCCTCTTATCTGGCGCATCATGGTAGACATGATCAAAATCTGAATGATCAAGTATGTAAGATGGCTCCCTCCTCTTCCTACCCAGTTGATTCTCAAGCCAAGATGAGTCTCGACTAATCTCACTAGAAGGGTTTGTGCTAGTCATAAGAGGCTCTGATGAGTGTGAATGAGTAGAGGCATCACTACGAGGTGGCGAGTCTATGTCCAAATCAATGTGAACTAGAACTGGAGACTGCTGCGGTGTAGGTGATGGCATGGGAGGCTGAACCTCGGGCTTAGGTGTGCTCTGAACTCTATTCCTGATTGGCTCCACACGTGTTTCTGTAACAAGTGCCTTACCTTTTGAATTGTTAGGCACTTTGTTCTTCTTAGGAGGGTTACTCCTCTTCTTTTGCTTTGGTTTAGATGAGGATGGTAGTGAAACATCCACCGGTGGTGGCTCTGTGCTTGGCATGACTTCCCTCCTTATCTTCTTGCTATCAAGGTAGAGTATGCTGTTCTGAATAACTCTACTGGATCTCTCCTCAATAGATGAATATTCTTTGGCAAACCAATCAACAGTAGGAAGTGGCTGTCTATCAACCTGTTCTCTGAAGAATTCAGGAAGTACATCCCCATCATCATCTGACAATCCTCCCACATCCTCTGACATGAAGACAAAAATCTGTGTGAGGGAGAACCTGCTACAACTGCGTCAGTGCACCTCGAAGTCATCCTCGCAGTTGACCCAATAATCCTCCATTGTAGGCTTGTGGTAAGGGCGACCACTAAGTCGTGCTGAATAATGACCCCAAGGGTCATATGTGCGTGCATCAACAAGGTATTTGAGTTTGTATTTCTCCAACTCCTATCTTGCAACCTTGGCATCAATTGCTCTCCTGCACCAGTAGATTCCCATTTGAAATGGAAAGTTGGTAGTTGGTTTACGCTTGTGGCGCAAACGTAGGTGAACATCATATAATTGCCTCAGGAACTCCATGAAAATTGTTCTATCCGAAGGATAGCAAGGTAGCATGGCTGGATTTCCTGTATATCCGTATACGCGGATGTAGGTGTATGTAGGGAACTGAATGAACCAGTCCGCCCATTCTACCATTGCTGCTATAGCAACCGCTGAGATAGGAACATGCAATTCTTGGTCTAGGTTTCTCACAGTGTACATCAAGAAAGCCTCTTGCACACGCTTGAAATGTCGCTCGGACTTCGTGAACTCAAGTTGGTCATAGTATTGGTTAACTTTTTGTACACTGAGAATACCCATTGTGTTCAATCCTCTAAATTGACCCTGATAGGCGATCAAGTATACGAGATAGGAACACATATGAAACTCGTGGGCAACTAGGAAACCGGTAATTTGCTTGTGGAGAACGTTGTTGATAAGAGAGGCCCAGTCATAATGCTCTTGCCTGGAGATGATCTGTGCAATGATGTAGTACATCTAGGGCTGGAATTTATTAGCATCTGCATGACCAGAAACACGATTAAGAAGAGTGATCAAAATCGCGTACTAATCCTTGTATTCTCCACGACCCACATTACTTGGCAATTTGGTTTTCTTCTGTTTCAACCACCTTTCTGCCATCTTGTTGTAACACACGTCCTTATCAGCATTGAATGCTCTTTCACACTGGTCCATGGTAATGACCAAACAGTTCGGATGTTGAGGAATATCAAAACACCTTTCAATGTCCTGGGGCTTGAGACTGCAAATCACCTTTCCATCTACTGACTGGATCTCTCGAGTAGTAGAATTGTAATGCTTGACACAAGACATCATGAATTCTATACATTGCACTAAAATTGGAAGTGAAGCCGCCTCTAGCAACCCGAAATTTTGAATGTTTTTAAGTATTGCATTATTAATCTTAACCAGATCCAAGATAGCTTTTGGAAGCACCTTATGCAGATCCGTGTCAACTGTTCCGATGAAGTCATGAGTCAAGAAGCTGAAATGTGTACTGCATTCTGAAAACTCGCCCGTTGACTGTAAACTCGGCTATATTTTGACAACTTTTTCCGGAAGCTGAAATGTCACATGATGAGGCTAAAAATAGCTTGTCGGAGGACAATTTTCACCAAAAATTCTGAAATGTGGGTTTTGTCCAGAAAATAATTCTAAGACAACCCACAATGCCAAAAATGTGAAAAAGTGCCATTTAGCTTGACATGCAAAAATTTTTCCAAAAAAAAAAACAACTGAGGGCAATAGGGGCTGTGGTGGGGCAATTTTACCGAGAAAATCTGAGATATGGGTTTTGTCTAGAAGACGATTCTAAGACAACCCACAATGTTAGATTCGAAAAATATTGACTTCTACTCCACCATGCAAAGGAATTTTAGTTGAGAAAATCAAAGCCTCGAGAATTGAAGCTCTAGAGTAAATTTTCCTGAAAAATTCTAACACATGGGTTTTGTAGAGGAAGTCGTGCACAACCAACCTAGATGATCAAATTTGTCAAAAGTCGTCGAATCTTGGACAAGTGAAGAAAACCTAAGATGAGAAATGGAAGAAATTAAGACAAAAGATAGAAGTTTTAATGCGCTGCCTCTGCTAAAATCGCCATCTTGTCTTGAAGTTTGCTGATTATACCGGACTTGTACCTGCAAGGAAAACTGAAAAATGATATCTGAGATGCCTTTGAATACTGATTACTGAAGAATTCACTCATCCATTTGCTGATTGAATTTCTCTTTGATTTTCAATTGTGTGAGAGAAGAATGGACACCATCTGGAATAAATAGATAAATTCTTTGCTTAATGGTGCCATTGCAAGAATAAAACCCTGATCTCAAAAGAAAAGTTCTAATTGGACCCCACTGTGTTCAACTGTCATTGACTCGGAGTCCTGAAAGAATAAAAAATTAAAATATTTAGTTCTCCCTTACATGCGAATTTGCATTTTAACATCAAAAAGGGCGCCAATATTAAAATATTGAGAAAAATCGCCCCTTTAAAGCTAGCATGCAAAAGATTGAAATTACATATTATTTTAATGAGTTAACTGAAATCTTTGCATCCGAGTGCGCTTAGAAAATTTTATTGATTCTAAAAGTCCAAATTTGACTCTCTAGGCGTCCCCTAGCAACAGTTGAGAGTTTTTGCTAACTTCCTACTTTGTAGCTCATTGAAAAGTCACGATTGCCTCTGTTGAGCTCTGATTTCTGAAAACCTAATTGATGCTAGAACTGAGTTGAGATATCCACCGCGAAGCCAACAAAACCAAGATGAAATGTCTACTGGGAGCTGCAATTGCTAAAAACCTTGTTTGACACCTCAAAATAAAAGTCGCCTTTTATTGAATTGATGTACAGGTCTCCAGACTTGGCCATTTCTCTGTTTTGCCATCTCGCGCTTCAAACTGCCGCTGTCGGTGAACAATGACTCCTGTCGATTGGATGATGGATCCATCGCGTAGCTAGAAGAATTCTGCAACCAATGACTGTATGTAAGGCATCTGAAAGCTGAGTTAAGGACCCCAAAAG
>VDFB02198243.1:0-17509 GCA_007258455.2 Sequoia sempervirens | reverse complement strand
ATTGTTCTCCTCAAAGAGCACTCCCTAGTGTCAAGAATCTCCTCTGGAATCAACACCAACTGTCCTTCATCCAATGGAGGTAATTCTGTAGTAGCAACCACATTGTGCCCAAGCGCCTTCTTTTGAGGCGCAACACATGGAAATGCTGCGCACGCTGTCGGCTGGGCTAGAAGCTCCAACTCACACGCCACTCCACCAATCCTCCTAGTGACTTTGAATGGGCCATAAAACTGTGGTGTGAGCTTTTCTGCAGCACTCTTTTTGAGAGAAGATTGTTTGTAGGGTTGAAGCCTCAAATAAACCATGTCTCCCATTTCAAAAGAACGTTCAACACATTGTTGGTTAGCGTATAACTTCTGTTGGTTTTGAGTTTGTTGGAGATTTTCCTTCAATGATTTTAAGATGTCTTGGCTTTGCTGCATGTAATGTCCCCTTCTCAAACCTAATCTTTCCAGTAACCATTGGCCTTTTCTTTGGGAACCCGAAGGCTAGTCGGAAGATAAATTAGGTTTTCCTATTTTTGAGGAGGTCATTGCTCAGAGATGATGGATTCAATGGCGGATTCTTTCTGGGTTTTCAGAGAGCTTCGCAGGGGTATGTTCATCTCGGCATTCAGAGCATTTTCCAGGAATTTACAATTTTTAGTAAATTCTATTTTTGGCAGCTAATAGGTTTGTCTCAGGCAGTTGACTTTCCCTTTCAGTTGACTCAAGTGGCGTATTCAGTTTCGGACTTCAGAATGCAGTTTTGGAGAAATGAGATTATTTCACTTAAAAATAACATTATATTTTAAATGTTATTTTATGACCTTGGCCTAGTCGAATAACTTAATGTTATTTTAAAAGGTGGACTTGAAGGGTGGCGCCATCATTGAGGGAATATTAAATTTATGTTGAAATTTATCAAAGTCCAATCTAGGCTTTAAGGAGGGCGCATTTATTTAAGTGAAATATTTAATGAAATCAAAATTAATGATGCTTGGAAAAGGACGCCATTTTGTGGGATTAGGGTTTTGACTTTGGAAAAGGTGTTAGGGTTTCAAGGAAGGTCAACAGAAGCTTATAAAAGACAGCCTTGGGGTCTCATTTGGGGATCTTTTGTCTATGCTAATGTTATGCTGCCGAATTGGTTGTGGAATTGCTTCGAGGAATGAATGCCTCCTAGTCTGGGCTTGACTTCGTGCTTGAGAGACAGCACCTAGTGGAGAGGTTCGATTATTTGAGTGATTTTATAGTAAGTTTTGCATTGTTGTAGAGTTATTGCTTAAAGTTCAGATTTTTGCATTTCATAACTTTTCTGGAGTTGCTGTTTTGATACAGCAGATCCATGTTTTTACTCATATCTCAAAAAATACAAAAATGCTAGTTTTGGGTATTGCATCAATCTTTAAGTTTGTAAGGAGCGTTCATTTTCTCCAATTTATAGGTCTTAATGTTGTGAATTGAATTTTTAATGCCAAGTCGAATTCTTCAGCTGGGCCGTACCATTTAATGACATTGGGATTCATGCATAATTCATGTGTGGGTTTTAGATCTGTTTTCAGTGTCTCATCTTAGGCGTCTACTTGGTTAAGGCTTAGTGCATTTAATCTCTAGTCAATCGGAGGTCATACGTGGAAGATATGAGCATTTAAGTCATTCATTAGACCGCTGTTTATGCATTTAATGAGCAGATTTGTAACAGAAAACAGAAATCAGTATTTGATCCTTGAAAGCATTGTGGTTTTGATATCACTATCCAAGATAAGAGTGGTTCTCAATGATGTAATGCTGATCCTGTAATTTCATGAGATATTGGCAGGTGAATGCTTCTTGTTTTTAAAACTGACAGTAGTACTGGCAGTCTTTCTTTCTTGTTCAAATCTGATTGTAATTCTCAAATTCATTTAAGTTATTGTAATAGTTACAGCTCCGCCCTATGGTAGCTACTTTCCCAGCTTGGGTTAGCAAGCACATTCTGGGTGTCGAGTATTTCCAGTTTCAGCATTTATTTCAAGCATTTAATTCTGTAATCACTCCGTCATATGGTCGCCCCTCACTCCGCCTTGGATTGGGTAGCACATACTTGACGTTGAGTTCCTTTCTATATTTAGAGTAGAGATCCTCTGACCAATGCTCGCCATCATCGGCGCCATTCTGGTTAGAGTTGTTTTCTTGCACGTTTTGGTTTATTCTCTAACCTTAACGGGTGCTCTGCTTTGTAATTTGTAAATTGAAAAAATGTAAAAAATTGGCTCGGAATATTTCACCGCAACATATCCTTTAAAATACAAGCTCGCCGCATGCATACTTTTCAGAGGCTTTGAGAGAAACAGGGAAAACAGTAGATACTGGTAAAGCAGTTGAGAGCATGTCAGACAGTCATAAGCAGGCCATGGATGAGAGAGATGAAAGGATGGAAAAGAAGTTTGATGGGATGATTGATATGATGTCCTGTTTGCTTGCAAGAATGGATCAGCAAGTTGCCCAGAATCATACTCCTAGTCAAAACAATGCCACAGGTGAAAATAGTGGTGTCAATGGAAACAATGGCAATGGGAGAGACAGGACTATTGGCCAACATGAGGCCACCTCTAGAGGATCAGCCTCTAGGCCACTCTTTCCTACATTCACTCAAAGGGAGTATCCGCAAGTTGAAGTTGCCATTCCTTTTGCAGATGATGCCAGGCAAGCTTACTTGGAGTATACTTACCCCCTGATCTTAGAAACCAATGGTCATTTGATCAATTCTTGAACCAAAGAAACAAAAGGAACGGAGGAAGAACTGATAACCGAGCTCCTATGGCTCCTAGGACTGACTTTCAGCAAGCCCTTGGGAAGGTGTCATTGGCTCACTTTGATGGAAGTGATAAGTGTTCAGCAAGGTCGTGGGTTCAGAAGCTGGATAACTACCTATCGTTAAGGCCCATGCCAGAGGAAGATGCCATAAAGTTTGCAACGTTGCATTTGGAAGGAGCTGCCCATGAGTGGTGGTACCATGGTTTGGTCACTCTTGGCCACAACCTCATTCGAACCTATGATGAATTCACCAACAAGTTGATTGATAGATTCGACACTAAGGATCTTGAAGTGAAGTTTCGAGAGCTAGCACAATTGAAGTAGCATGGTTCCTTGGATGCTTACATAGCTGATTTTCAAAGGCTTTCCGTGATGGTGCCCAACATCACTGAAAGAAGGTTGGTTGTATTGTTCTCCGAAGGATTGGTTGAACCCTTGAAAGGGTGGGTTAAGGCTTTCGATCCACCAAGTCTCGAAGAAGCAATCAAAAAGTCTCGAAGTATGGAGTTATTAGCCCCTAGGCCAAAATTTCCGCCCAAGCCCTTTGGCCACAAGAGGGATAAGAAGCATTTTTCAAATCAGCACAAGAAGTTTCCACCCAAGTTGACTGATGAGCAGCATGAACAACTTAGAAAAGAGGGAAAGTGTTATACATGTTTGGAGCCTTGGATTAAGGGTCATAGATGTCCTAGAAGAGGTCGTTCTAACCAAATGGGGGCCTATTTTGATTATGGATCAAAATCTGATATGTCTGATCAGCAGTCTTATTTTGGGGACAGCGAGGAAGAGAGAGCTCCAGAAGAGTCCGATCATGAGCAAGGAGTTGGGGGCCCTATTGCCCAACTCTCTAGTTTCCAAAAGAACGAATCTTTCAAGGTTCGTGGTGGGATTGGAGGTCACCGTGTGTTGTTTTGGAGCCTTGGATTAAGGGTCATAGATGTCCTAGAAGAGGGCATTCTAATCAAATGGGGGCCTATTCTGATTACGGATCAGAATCAGATATGTCTAATCAGCAATCTTATTTTGGGGACAGCGAGGAAGAGAGCTCCAAAAGGGTCCGATCATGAGCAAGGAGTTGGGGGCCCTATTGCCCAACTCTCTAGTTTTCAAAAGAACGAATCTTTCAAGGTTCGTGGCAGGGTTGGAGGTCACCGAATCGTTGCCTTGATTGACACTAGGGCAACACATAATTTCATTGACGAAGGAGTGGTTGCAAAGAGAGGTCTCAAAACTGAAGAATTTGAAGGCTTCAAAGTCATGGTGGTTAATGGGTTTCATATTTCTTGCAACCAAAGAGTTCCTAACATGTCCATGTAGTTAGGCAACTATGAAGTCAAAGACGACTTTTATGTAGTTACTATTGGTGACACGGATGCCGTACTTGGTATTCAATGGTTACGCTCACTTGGTGAAATCTCTCTCAACCTACAAACAATGGAGCTCAAGTTCCAATCTGATGGAAAGAAGGTGGTGCTTAGAGGAATGTCCAATGGTGGTCCTCGGATTGTGTCATTCAAAAGAATGGAGAGGCTGATTCGGCACGATCAAGTTGAGTGGGCTGCGGAATGTATGGTTCTTCCAGCTAGTCTAGTTGAAACAAAGAGGGACTATCCTCCAGATATCCAGTCTATACTCACCAAGAAGAGTAAGGTGTTTGCTGATCTACCTCCTAGGCCCGCCTCCTGAAAGGGGAGCTGAGCATGTCATTGAACTCAAGGAAGGGGCCAAGCTAGTCATCACAACACCATATCGGTATCCTAAGAAGCAAAAGGACGAGATTGAGAAAAACATAAAAGAACTCTTGGAGATGGGCTTCATTCGTCCAAGCAAGAGTCCCTTCACTTCAGCAGTAGTTCTTGTGAAGAAGAAGGATGGCACCATCCGCATGTGTGTGGATTATTGTGCCTTGAATCAAAGTACAATAAAAAATCGGTACCCTATTCCTTGGATAGATGAGCTCATTGACGAGCTACATGGTGCCAAGTTCTTTTCAAAAATTTATTTGAGGTCGGGCTACTATCAAATTTGGATGAGAGGGTCAGATGTTGAGAAGGCGACATTCAGATGCCACTATGGTCATTTCGAGTTTGTAGTCATGCCTTTTGGGTTGACTAATGCTCCAGCCACCTTCCAGTCTTGTATGAACAAAGTTTTTCAGAAACAGTTGAGGAAGTTTGTGTTGATCTTCTTTGATGATATCCTCATCTTCAGCAAGATGTGGGAAGAACATCTCAAGTACTTGGAGGAAGTGCTTAGCATCCTAGAGTCAGAAACTTTGTTTGCCAAAGAATCCAAATGTGAATTTGGAATGAAGGAGCTGCTCTACTTTGGTCACATAATCAGTGCTGATGGGGTGAAGGTTGATCCTAAAAAGATCAAGGCAATAGTTGATTGGCCACCTCCTGAGAACTTGACTCATTTGAAAGGGTTCTTGGGTATTTGTGGCTTTTACAAAAGATTTGTGAAGGATACTCAAAGTGTTGCTCCTCTTACCTAATTCTCACTAAAAGGGGGCTTTCATTTGGTCGAAAAGGCTGAAAGTTTTGATAAGTTCAAGAAAATCATGAGTTCTTGTCCCGTGGTTAAGGTACTTCAGATTTCTCCAAACCTTTCTCGAAGTTACAAAGCAGGATGCATCCTGAAGGTGTTGGGGCTAGTTGATGCAAGATAAGCATCCCATTGTATTTGAAAGTAGGAAGCTAAGGGGTGTTGAAAGGACCTATTCCATCTATGACAAGGAAATGCTTGCAATCATGCATTTATTAGCTAAGTTCGACAAGATTCAGGGAGTAAGTTCTGGTCAAGATCGATCACAATAGTCTCAAGCACTTCATGCTAGGAAGGATTTGAATGAAAGACAACAAAGTGGGTGGAGCAAGCTTCAAGCTTTTACGATTTGACACATTGAGTATGTCAAAGGGAAAACAACATTGTGGCGGATGTCTCATCTAGGAGACCTCTTTATTTGAGCTCTCATTGTACTGCTTTTGCTGACAAAGGAGATGTTGCTTGCTGATTATGCCAAAATCAATTTGCAACCAGTGTCATTGAAGGTACTTGTCATGATGAAAGGTACAAGGTGGTTGAAGGTTTGATACACTACAAGGGAAGGATCTTTTTGGTGGTTGATTCTAAGCTCAAAAAGAAGATTTTGATGACATTCCATGACATCCCACTTGCTGGTCATCAAGGTTTTTTCATGACATACAGGCAGATTCGAGAGAGGTTCTCTTGGAAGGGGCTGAAAGAGGAAGTCCAACGCTACATCAAGGAGTGTCCCACTTGTCAGATGAACAAAAATGAGCATTCTCTTCCTGCTGTTCTGCTACAACCTCTTCCCATTCCCAACCAAAAATGGGAAAGCATATCAATGGACTTCATCACTGGGTTGCCAAAGGTTCAAGGCAAAAATTGTATCTATGTTGTAGTGGACAGATTAACAATGTTTGCTCACTTTTTTGTCATCACTAGCTCATTCTCAGCAGCTCAAGTTGCAGATTTGTTTTTCCATGAAGTGTTTAGATTGCATGGGTTGCCGAAAAACATTGTGAGTGATAGGGACAGCAAGTTCCTAAGCACCTTTTGGCAAGAAGTTTTCAGGATGAGTGGTACAGTGCTTACTCCAAGCACTAGCTATCACCCTCAAACCGATGGTCAAACAGAGATAGTGAACAAATGGTTGGAGGGCTATCTTAGAAATTATGTCTTGGAGCAGCAAAGGGCATGGGTGAAATGGCTTCACATTGGGGAGTATTGCTACAATTCATCCTTCCACATGTCAATAAGGATGTCTCCATTCATGGCTCTCTATGGTTATGAGGCTCCTAGCTTTGCTGATTTGGTGTTTGGTGATAGCAAAGCTCCTCAAGCCAAGTATTGGCTGCAGCAAAGTCAAGATATTATGAAGTCCTTGAAGAACAACCTTCAAATGGCACAAAATCAGCAGAAGATGTACGCTGATCAGCAGCGTGTTGAGTGCTCATTTGAGGTTGGTGATATGGTTTATCTTCGACTTCAGCCTTACAGACAGTCTACTCTCAAGAAGAGTGGAGCAGAGAACCTCAAACCTCGCTTCTATGGGCCATTCAAAGTCATCAGGAAGGTTGGAACAGTGGCTTATGAGTTGGAACTACCATCGAGTAGTAAGGTTCACAATGTTTTCCATGTGTCTCACCTCAAGAAGGCACTTGGACACAATGTTGTTGTTGTTTTATCACAGCTTGCCTCCATTGGCTAGAAGAAGGATAGTTGACTCCGATTCCAAGATTATTAATTCCAGAGCGCTCTTGAGGAGAAGAACAATCAAAGAGTACTTGGTGAAGTGGAAGAACTTACCTTGGAGGCGATGCTACTTGGGAGAATGAGGAGATTTTGCAACGATTCAGACTTGCATTGCTTGAGGGCAAGCAATCTTGGGAGATGACTGTAATGTCTCCTTCAATTGTGATCAATTTAGTTGACCGCTGGCCTATTCCTAGACTCACAGAGACTACTCCTGGAGGGTGAAATTAGGGTTTCCTATTTTGAGCAGTGGTTGCTTGAAGTTTAGAAATTGATGGCTGGATTCTTTCTAGGTTTTCTCGTGAGAGCCAACAGGGTATAACTGCTATGTTTCTTGCTAACTTCATGAATTTACTATTTTAGTAAATTTATTTCTCGCAAGGGTCCCGCTATTTCAATGCGATTGGTCTCTTCTTCAACTAGTTCAGTTGGTAATTGGATTTTTGGCCCTTGGATGCTTTTTCTGGAGGGATAAGTTATTTTCATGTTATAATGTTATATTTTAATATTATAACCCCCTTGGCCTAGCATTACAACTTCATGTTGTTTTTAAAAAAAGGGAACTTTATGGGTAAATGCTTCATGAGGAGATAAATTATATTTTAAGGCCAAATTATGGGTTGGAGAAGGGGGATGCCTACTTGAAGGGAAGATTTATTTTATAAAAAATGAAATATTATATTATGAGAAAAGGATGCCACCTTTGGAGAGAAAAGTGTTGAATTCAAATTTGAATTTGGGCACCCTTCTTGAGGCTTCTAGAAGGTTCTCCTTAAGTCTTAATATTTAGGCCTCAGCTCTTCATTTGGGATCTTTTGTCTACCATACTGTTATGCTGTTGGATTGTCTTCAGGCACTCGCTTCGAGAAAAGCATACCTCCTAGCAAAGGCTCATCTTCTTGCTTGAAAGATAGCAACTAGTTGAGAAATAGGTTGTAGTTGAGTGGTTTAGCATTGCATTTGAGTTTCCTAGCATATTAGTTCAGTTTCCATGCATTTTAGACAATTTTTGGAGTTGCTGAATATCATAACTGATTGTAAGAATTGCTCATATTTCATGAAATAAAAATATAATCATTCTGGGTAGTGTTCCTTTATGATTTCCAGCTTGGGGCAACCATTCTTGGAAGTTTTCAGAATTTTTAATGGTGTCTTGAATTTTATAAGCAAAAATCGCCCTTCTTGGCCGTACCATTCTGGGGTCTCTTGGGAAGTGTGCAAAAAAAAATAAAAATTTCATTTTGTTCGTCATTTCTCAATCTAGGTTTCATTGTCATCATCATAGCATTTGTTTGCATCAAGTCTCATGTCATTCTGGCAAGTATTGAGTGAGTTGTGAGTATTTTGGTGAGTTCTAGGGTTGCTGGTTGACATATTTCAGTTGCTGGTCTGATATATCAGAATTAAGAAAAGTGTCCTTTGGGCTGGGATTGAGCATTGAAAGTCATATTTGATACTTGAAAGATATTCTATTCAGTTGCAGCTTGATAATCTCATTAATTCAGTGTGCTTGTAGGATATTATCTTCAATGTAAGGCTGTTCAGTAGTACTGCCAGCCATTTATTTATCTTGCTAAGTCATTGTAATTTATTAGTTGCAACCTAGGGATCCTCTGACTATATGCTTGCCAATCTTGGCACATTCTTGGTTAGAGTTACTTCAGACAGCAGTTCATAGGGACCCTTTGACCATATGCTCGCCATCTCTCGGCACATTCTTGGTTAGAGTTACTTCTGTTCAACATGCATAAGATCCTCTGACCATATGCTCGTCTTTCCTAGACGTATTCTTGGTTAGAGTTCCTTCCAATTCTGCATTGTATCAGATCCTCTGACCATATGTTCGTCCTCATGGGACATTCTTGGTTAGAGTTATTTCCACATCGTTTTGGTTTTCAAACTAACCTTAACGGGTGCATGTTGATTGTAATTGTAATTGGAAAAAACAATTAGTTGTTCTTTACAAATTACCGCTAGTTAACCGTACATCTAATCTAAAGGGACAATGTGCCAGCACGCCCTTATTGAGCAAAGTTAATTGGAACACTACCCAGCTTAACTAAAACCCTAATGCTAACTCCTGTAAAGATAATCCCAAGGAAGAGATAAGCATGTATGAAATCAGCAAGTGAACTCAAGACTGAAAGCCGAGTTAACTGCTGCTCCTGACTCTATCCGTGAAACTAACTACAGGTCCCAACTGGTAGATCACTCCAAGTCATCTCGGCCCAACACCTCGTCTAGGAACTGATCAATCACACTGCCTTTTGGCACTTTGACGCTATCCAAAACAATAATTTGTTTCTTCAATTCTCTATCACTCTCCTTGATTGTATGCATGCATTCTCTGACATCTTCAGCCGCTTTCTTGAAACTAGCTGAAATTACTGAAATGTTCTCCAACTTAGCCGCCATAGATCTCCCTCAAGGCTATCACAAATCAGCTTTTCAAACTCAGCTTGCACTACGTTCAATTCAATATACCTGCCATCCTCAAGAAGATAATGACATGGGATCTGAACAACAAAACCACTGACAAGTGCAAGAGCTCCGACAACATTATCTTTTAAGTGAAAACAACTTGGTAGAGATCTTTTCACATATTTCCATTTCGAAAAGGTGCTGCTCCCTCCAAGTGAAAACCTTCTCTCTATCTTCATCAAGCTCCAAAGCGTCATATGCAACAGACAACTGAGATACAAGAACTCGATCCTTGGCTAAACTCTCTACAACTGAAATCTCGAGTAGCTGGATGCCTTGACGAAGTTTATGTGCGTCACTCCTCTATTGATACAAATCCATAAGAAGATGCTAACCTGTAACAATTAAGCTTTCAATCCAGTTGTCCAGAAGTCTGCCATGATTGACTAACTGATCCAACTTTCGTTGTTCTGCAAGTGTATTCTGTGGAAGAACAGGCGCTCTACTCGAATTTCCGTGGACAAGATCAGAGATATATTGAGGAAGTTGACTATTCTCAGCCTTAAGCAGTGCCTTATCTTCTCCATCCTTCGTGATTTGTTCTTCAAGATTATTGGTGACAATCTTAAGAAGGCTCATGTCTGTCTCTCGAGTGGTCCTGCCAAGATTTTCCTTGGTGAAAGTAAAGTCACCGACTTCAACTTCATCTAGGCTCTTACCCTCTGGAGGAGTAGCAACCTCTATAACGATCTCTGACTCTAGAGTCTTCTCAATATGCACCTGCTTCTTGATTTTCTTGTTCAACCTCTTCTGATAAGGCTCACCGAACTTAGATAAATCAAGGTTGTATGAAGGTTCTCGCCTTTGTCTCCCCAAAGTCCTCTCGAGCCAACAAGACTGAACAATATTATCAATTCGAGGAGAGAGTGTCCCTGATGTATCAACCTGTGGTGGTTTGGTTGGTTTTGATCCCACTTGAATTGGTATCTCAGGCTCTGAATCTATATCAATAAGCTGCACATGTGATGAACTAGGAGGTGAAACATGAGGCTCAGCCTGAATGACTGTCTCCACTGGGATCTCAGGGGCATTCTCTACTTGCTTCTTCTTCCTTTTACCAGTAGTCCTCCTTCTCGTGTTTCCACTGAGTCTAACTCCTTCAGGTGGCGTCACAATAGCCTTGACCCGAGGCCTTGACCTCGAAGTAGAAGGCACACAAAGAAAAAGTGGTATGTTGAGAATTTGCATAGAACCTATCTACCCTAGCTTTGAATCTAGTTGTTACCCACTTGTTGATTAGACCAATAGTATCAACCAGCTGAATCAAGATTTTTTGATTCTTCCATTCCTTTCAAGCATCACGTCCCATGTCCTAGTCACCATTTGTCAAGAATCCACCATGAACAATTTGTAGGCATTTTTTAATTTGAAATATTGGGCTTTGACATGACACATGATCAACCAAAAATGATTATTTTTGACTTTTCCTTGACATATAAATGATTGGTTTTTGACAATGATTGAGTTTGATTAACACAATCATCGAGTTTTGAATTGGGTACAACATGTATCAATAGGGGCAACTTGCTTTAATAGGGGTAAATTAATGAGGGATAGCTTGCCTTATAATAGTCATGTTTTCATATATATATATATATATATGTACATGTATATGTATATATATATATATATATAAGGCTGAAACTTTCCATTTCCACATAATCATTACCTTATGTCGGCCCTTGTTGCTAAAAGATCCTCTGGGTTATTGTTAGCAATAGCATATTTTTGTTATATCTTACATTGAATAAACTGTCATATTTGACCAACCAAACTTGGGTGTCCCAATTTTCCCCCATTCAACCTACTCAAAGATGCTCCATGACAAGTGTACCAGCCTATCAAAATGCTTGCCAAGTGAAATATTCCGAGCCAATTTTTTTCGATTTTTTAAATTACAGATTACAAAGCAATGCACTCGTTAAGGTTAGCAGCTAAACCAAAACGTGCTGAAGTAACTCTAACCAGAATGTACACCAGGATCCCGATGTGGGCAAGGTGTGAGCATTGGTAGAGGATCTAAATCAAATTGCTTATGCAGGAACTCTAACCAAGAATGGCGCCGATGATGGCGAGCATATGGTCAGAGGATCTTCTACACTAAGTGCTGAAAGGGAACTCGACACCAAGTATGTGCTACCCAATCCAGTATGGAGTGAGGGGCGACCATATGGCGGAGTGTTACAAAATACAATGCTTGAAAGAAATAACTGTAATGCTGAAAGTACTCAACACCCAGAATGTGCTTTCTAACCTGGAGTGGGAAAGGAGCTACCATAGGGCGGAGATGTAAGATATTACAAGGCAATTGCAGAATGTAAAGATGAGCATTACAAATCAGATAATTAAGCAAGATTAAGAACTGCTGCCAGTACTACTGTCAGCTTACAATATGATAGAGAATTCGCCTGCCAAGAGCATAGAGTTAGAACAATTCAACGAGCATTTAGATATAGAATTCTCCTTGCTTAATGGAAATACCAAACTGATTTCTTCTCTCAAAAACCAGATTTAAAATTCTGATCAAATCAGATCTGCACCTTTAAATGCAAAACCAGCAACCCTAAAATCCACTAAAATGCTCACAACTCACTCAATACTTGTCAGAATGACATGAGACTTGATGCAAACGAATGCTAGGATGATGACAATGAAGACTAGACAAAGAAACAGCTGACAAATTGAAGTATTTTTTTTTCTAAACACTTGCCAGGCGGAACAGAATGGTACAGCCTCTAGAAATGTTCTACCAACAAGATAAAATCAGATTCTTCATTATAAATCACCAAAATTTGCACAAATGGGCGCCTAGGGCATAGAAATGGTTCTAGCCAATACCCAGAACGAATATATTTTTATTTTTTGACTTATGAGCAAATACAACATGCAGCTATACTAAATCAGCAACTCCAGAACTTCATTAACATGCTAGAAATTGAACTACAAATGCAAAACTTACTACAAAACACTCAACTAAGCAAACCTCTCCACTAGGTGCTGTCTCTCAAGCACGAAGTCGAGCCCAGACTAGGAGGCATTCATTCCTCGAAGCAATTCCGCAACCATTTCGGCAGCATAACATTAGCATAGACCAAAGATGTGAAATGATGCTCAATGCCTCCTTTTTATAACTTCTTGTTGACTTCTCGAAACCCTAAACTCTTCTTCAAGTCAAAACCCTAATTCCCTTCATGAAATGGCGTCCTTTTTCCTTCAAATTCAATATTGACCATTTTAATTAAATTCAATATTTTAATCAAATCATCACCTTGATAAATGCGCCCAAATTAACTTGCATTGACTTTGGAGAATTCATCAAATATTAAATATATCCTTAATGATGGCGCCACCCTTTGAGTCCACCTTTTAAAATGACATTAAGTCATTCGACTAGGCCAAGGTGATAAAATAACATTTAAATTATAATGTTATTTTTTAAGTGAAATGAGCTCAACTTCCCAAAACTGCATTTTGAAACCCGAAACTGAATACGCCACTTGAGTCAACTGAAGGGGAAGGTCAACTGCCTGAGACCATCCTATTTACTGCCAAAAATAGAATTTACTAAAAATAGTAAATTCCAGAAAATGCTCGGAATGCCGAGATGAACATACCCCTGCGAAGCTCTCTGAAAACCCAGAAAGAATCCGCCATTGAATCCATCATCCCTGAACAAGGACCTCCTCAAAAATAGGAAACCCTAATTTATCTTCCGACTAGCCTTCGGGTTCCCAAAGAAAAGGCCAACGGTCACTAGAAAGATCAGGTTTGAGAAGGGGACATTACACCAAGATTCAAATGTAACCTCCCTCTTATATGCTCTTAGATGTCATATAATCTGTCATATGTAACTCCCTTCATGATGACCTTGCACACACCACAAGATGCCTACACATGGCCCAACCATGCCACCTCAAAGCGGGATGCCTACCTCCTCATGTGAGTCAAAATACCAATATAGACAAAATCTAGTCATCCTCCAAATGGGATGCCAAATCTCCTAGAAGAAGACAAAATCACTAGAAGACAAAATAGCAAGTGCATACAAAATATATTAAAATGAACATCAGGAATGCAAGATTGAGACACCTTTTACCAACATGATCATGATAACTTCTTAATTTTGACCTTGAATTTCTGATTATAGAACTTCTTGTCTAAGACTTGAGCCTATCTTAAAGGCCTCTCCCACTAATTTATTTACTCTAAGTAATAAAGTCCAATCACAACAGCATTCGAAGTTAAATAATATGACCTGTTACGTCTATATAGCATCTGTCTTTTAGTTTCTTGATATGTGAACAGCCAGAACTTAAAATGTACATATTATTTATTTCATAGACACATTCCTTTTTACTGTTAACATTCCCCTTGAATATGCCTGTAATTACAACCTAGAGAAATGGAGGTTCATGATGTGGATGTAAACCCTATGTATAGCCTTTTATGATGATCATGAAGATGACAAAGAACTAAGAAGCCACTCGAATTGAGAATGTGGAGCAAGTGGTCAAGTAAGAGAAGGTATCATAAGGTACAAAAGTAACTGAATCCCATATCTTATTTTCTTAGAAAGCAACAGCACCTTGATAGAGACATTAAATACAATTTGTTTATTTAAATAAAATGACTGTCTATAAAAGAAACATCCAACAAGTACCCAAATTTTTAAAAACCATTATTTTGAGACATTTTGTATTGATATAGTAATGGAATTAAGGACTGGATTTCATTCTTGATTAATGGACAAGGTACAAATGGAGGAAAGGACATAATTTTTTCTTTGGATTGTTTTTTATTACATAAGATCATTTAATATTGTTTTATACAAAAATTCATGTTTACTTTGGGGCATGCAGGTGTTAACATCTAAAGCATTATGCACAGGAAATGGTGATGTGGAACTTCCATTTGGTCATAGGTATTATGTGGGACTCGGTTTTGTAGTCTTCTCTGCACTTGTGTTGGTGGAAATGTTTGGATCTCCATTTATGCGTAACAGTCAGGTACCTATAACAGTTGTAGGTTATACTATTGTATTATTTCATCTTGTATGGTCTTATTTGGTTTGAATAAATTGGTTTCTGACTTTATTGTAAAAATGTTCACTAACAAAGCTATAATCATATTATATCATGACATTAATTGTACAAGCAGCCCTTATGGGCTATGTTATGTTCCATGTTCCAGAAATAAAAGGGAATGCATCCCAGGGCCATTCTTGGGCATCCCTGTTCCATACTGTTTTTGGTATGTGGGTATGACCAGGGAATATCCCTGACTGCCCTCAAAATTTTATTAAGTTTGGGAAATATTCCTGAAAAAGGGAATAGGAAATGTCCCAGGAACATTTGGCCATCATTGGGACAGCCAAGGACATCTCAGATGTCCTTAGAGTGGCCAGCTGTCCTTTTGGACATTTGTTTATAAAAAAAAAAATTATAAAAGGGAAAAAAGAATGACAACATTTTTGAAATTTTTTATTTATGCCTAGCTGTTCATTGTTTCAAACTGCCAACTGATTCAGAGATAATAATACTTACAAATAAATTTGTTTGATTTGTTATTTCATTTTTTATTTTTGCTGCTAAGGTCCAGTGATGTAAGGGCAGCTCTTCCCCACCTGAAACCCTCATTCTTATCCACCATATTTTTTAATGTATTTTTGTTTTCTCGTTCACATGCTTTTCTCTGTTGTTAGTGTAGGCATATATTTGGACTCATATATCATACAATATATGTAATTTACACCTTATTATATGTATTTTCTCTAGCAATTGTGCAGCTTCAGGCAAGGGTGAGGTGTCTTATTCTCACCATATAATAGAATAATGAACATGTTGGGTGTAATGTTTCGAAGCTGATTGTACAAATTATATTTTTAGTTTTGAATATGGGACTATATGTGTATTGCAAAGAAATTGAGAACACAACATTAGTTGATTCCAATCTTTCTCTGGGTTTTGGGGATGGGGGAATGTGGTCTTGGCGATGGTAAATAGTTTTCTGGATTTTGGGGGATCGGAGATGTGGTATTGGAGAGGGTAAATAGTTTTCTAGATTTTGGGGATGTTAGGGAAATGGTGAGGGGATGGCTAAGAAACTAATTTTAAAATAAATAATCTTGGTGTAAACCATAAGAAACTGAAATTTTAATCATCCTTGAGACAATTTTTTCTTAATAACTTAAAAGGTGGTGTAATATTATAATCTATAAAGAAAATAGTTACAAAAAGTTGGAAGTTTCCACGCTGTTTTCTGGTTGATGCTGTAGTCATATTTTACAAGAGCTGCACTGAGCTGATTCATACTATGTAACATGCCTATACATTGATATTACCTAGTTCCTATAATAGTTACTAGAAAAGATAAACTTTAGAGTACATTGATGATTCATTATCATACAGCTTAGCTTTTAGCCTTGAACAATTGACATTATCAACACAAAATCTAAATGCCACTTTGGTATGAAAAAGGCTAGATTTGCACGGTTTGCATGATGGCTTCCAAATGTGTGTGTCAAAATATTGTTTCTCATTGTTATTTGGTTTCCATGACAGAGCTCTTGGAAGTAACTCCATAATGTTTTGAGTGCACATTCTCTAAAATCTTGGTGTATTCATTTTTTCTCCGAGTTTTAGGGATTAGATTTTGTTTTTGTATTTGGTCTTTTTTTTTTACTTAACAAAAATATGTAGGCCAAGGGGGTTGGTTGAGATCAGGTTACTATTAGATTTGTGTGGGGATGAGGATATACAAAAACAACATTTAGGTGTCACTTTGGGCACTTTTAAATTCTTAGTCATGTCTTTGGTTTGACAAATGCACTAGCTACTTTGAGTCATGCATGAGCCATGTTTTTAGCTTATCAATTGAGAAAATTTGTTTTGGTTTTTCTTTGATGACATTTTTATTTATAGTAAGACTTGGGAAGATCATTTAATGCATCTAGATGCAATCTTTGGAATATTAAAGTAGCAAGCTCTCTTTGCAAAAGAATCAAAATGTGAGTTTAGGGTGACAAAGATCTTGTACTTGGGACATGTTATTATTGCTTAAGGTGTTTAGGTAGATCAATAGAAGATCCAAGCCATCTTGGATTGGCCTCCTACCACATTGATACATATAAGGGATTCTTAGGCCTTTGCAACTATTATAGGAGATTTGTTAAGGAGGTTCTCACAACCAGTAAGCACCCTTTAACTGATATGACAAAAGATCTTTACAGACAAAAGCAATTCAAGAAACTTCTTTGATAAAGTTAAGGAGGTAACGAGGTCACTTTTGCTATTCTAGATCTTTTCACACCCATTTTTGTAGAATTATGATGCTTCAAGAGACAGCATTGAGTTGTCTTGGTATAAGAGGTATCCCATAGCATTTAAAAGTAGGATATAGAAAGAATTAGGAAAAATGATTCTCTATCTATGACAAAGAGACGTTGCCCATCATGCATGCTTGGCCAAGTTTTGATAGTATTTGGTATGTGGAATATTTTTGGTGAATATAGATCATAATAGCTTGAAGCTCTTCCTTGGCCAACATGACTTGAATGATAGGCAACAAAAAATGGCCAGTGTTTGTGTTTATCGGACTAATTTTTTTTGGTTTTCCAATTACAATTATTAAATCAACATGCATCCTGCTAAGGTTGGGGCTCTAAACCAAAACGTGAGAAAGCAACCTAACCAAGGATGTGAAGAGCACAAAAGATTTACTGAGAGGGGGGGGGGTGGGTGAATCAGTAAATCAATCACAAACTTTTATTTCTTAATCTTTTTCAAACTTATTACAATCAACTTTTTGATATGAATCAATTTCCCCAAGTTGACACAACTTTATTGAAATAATATTTTTTTTTTCAAAGTAGGCACCAACCTACAGATTTACAACAAGATGATTTAGTAGAATGTAGCCTACAAGGAACACCTAGACCTTTACAAATTTAGTAGGCTCCTACCTACAAGGAG
>VDFB02198241.1:0-39297 GCA_007258455.2 Sequoia sempervirens | reverse complement strand
GAAAAATAAAAAGGAAAATGAATATAAAAGGCTAGTAAGGAGAATGCAAGTCAACCATCTAACAAGTCATCCACCTCCCAATCATGTTCAGTATAATGCAAGGGCAGTTGACTGTCCAAAGGAAGAATTGCAAGTGTTGAGCTAGGGGAAGTGCGAGGTTCTTCACTTGGTGTAGTAGATTTATCATTTAAGCTCATGGATGATGAAAATAAATAATTTAAATCATTATGCACTTCTTCATCGATTTTAGTGATCTCTTCATCCTCATCATCATCTAGGTTAATCACGATGGGAGGACGAAGGGTAATTTCTAAGGAAGGATGTATCAGAAGTTGCAGCTATTGGATCAGATCATTTTTTTGTGAGGGTTGGACTGTACTATCTTGTGGTGGGTCAGGAGGATGAGGGTGATCATTTATTGCTTCTGTCAAAGGTAGAGGTTAATTTTATTTGTTATTTTCAATTTGCATTTGACAAGCAAGGAGACGACAACGACGCCTACGCTCCCTAGCACCACAATTTCTTTTAATTTTATTTTGAAGCTATTGAGGTGTAAGAGCAAGTTGATCCACCATAGGTTCCTTTTCTTTTGGAGGGGGAAGAACAGAACAAACCAAAGAAGATGGGTCAATCAATTTCTCTTTAGCTTTATAAACTTCTTTAATGCAAGGAGGCATGATGGGATTGGTTTCATTTTCTCTTGGGAATTTAAACGAGGAAGGGAAAGTGTCTATGATTGGTTGCTTATGAGTTTGTATTGTTTGTTCAATGTTGGACTCAGGCTGAAGCATGGATTCGTCAAGGATAGGGGTAGTGGAAGTGGATGGGGACATGTTACGAAGAGAAAATTCAGCTATTCATTTGACTTTGAACTTTTGATAGGTAATGAAAATCGAGGGGTGATGGGTTCCATAGGTTCAGGCCAAAAGGCTTCTAAGGAAAAATTACCTTTAGAGGAAAATGGATTAAAGCCACTATGGTGTATGGTAAATATTTCATTTCCATGTGGAAACTTCAAACATTTGTGAACAACTGAAGAGATTTCTTTCATCAAGCGAAGCCAAGGGTGAGCTAGCCACAGACGAAACTGATCCAATTGTGGAGTAATAGAAAATGTTACCTCCAAAGTTTTGGGTCCTATATGTAATGGGAGTACGATCGATCCAATTGTAGGGAACGCAAAACCAATATGTGTTTCATTCCATGCAGTTGGTTTATTATAATCATCTTGATAAATATCATGTAATACTTAAAACTCTTCCATGATCACATTCTCGCCATAGGTGGGATCTATTAATATCCCATTGGTGGGCTTATCATAGATTCTGCTGGCTATGTAAAGAGGACCATCGGGAAGCTTTTTAAGTATATCATGAAAAGAAAAAGTAATATCAAGATATTTTTTGGTTGGGCCCTTACAAGGGATAACTTCTATCATACCCACAAGTTCATCCATAGCATTGACTTGGGTAACATTTGGAGCTATCTCGTGTTGTCCATTATTTGTATGAATGTTCATCACATGAGTGTTTGAAGGTTCACTAGCCATGACAAATGAAACATTGTGTTTAGGCATAGGGTTGGTAAAAATTTGTAAATTCTGGTTAGGGGGTGCAACAAACTTATTGCCTTGATCATTGACACCCGCAACAAACAAACAACTAGAATCAATGAGGTCTTGAACCTACATATTGAACATTATCTCTTTCTGATTTTCATTTGCATTTGCATCCTAGGACTCAATAGCATTGTCTTTTTCCTTGTTTTTGCATCCTAGGGCTTCTTAAAATTGCATTAGTGAAAGCATCATTTAGAGTTCATTATTGCATCTTATTTCACACTATCATTTCCAAATTTGGCATTTTCAGTCTTTATCTGCACTGTACAGACCTGAACACATCCATAAAAATCAAAAAAATCAGAAAAAACTTAAAAATACTTATCTTGGGACTCATTCGCCACCTAGGGCGAAACAATCCTACTACAATTTTTGAATTAGTATTTCCAGAATTCAATTTATTGCTTTGTACATTTCTGTTTCCTGCACTTTCTATTTTGTCTTAGTTGAGTTATCTTTTCATTCATTAGCATAAACATCATTTTCTTTTATGGAATTTATGGATAGTTTTAAATCTTTGCAAATTTCCTTTTCAGTATTAATTCCTAGTTCTTTTAGATCAGATCCATCAATACATAAAAACACAAAAACAACAACCTCAACCCAATCATTCGGACAAATGATTCAATTTAGAAATACCATCTCATCCAAGATTCTTAGTAGTGATGATGTAGACAAGTTAGATGGAGTCTTTCATGAATTCTTCTCACTAACTTCATCCTCTAAAGCTTTCCATGAGAAACCTAAAATGATTTCCGATAACCTATCCCTCAAACCTTTTAGTAGTGATGACCTTGGCTTGTTAGATGAAGCCCTTCAGAACTTCATCTCTCCTAAGTCATCCACTAAGGTTTTTTGTTCCCAAACTACAACCACAAATATTAACACCTCTAACATTTACCTTGAAAAGCTTAAATCAATTGACAATAACATACCCCTCAAACCTTTTTAGTCAAGATGATTTGGACTTGTTAGATGAGCCTCTCCAGGACTTCATCTCACTCAAGTCATCCACTAGGGTTTTTGTGAGAAATCTAAAACTAAGGATGTTAATGTGATTCAACCTCAACTCATTATTTACCCACCCTCACATAGATTCCATCCCTCAAATAAACTTGAGTTCACTCTTTACCCACCTAAAACCTATGTGTTGCAACAATCTAGTAATGTTACTATTGCTCATACATATAACACCCGAAACAATCCGCAACCACTGCAACCAACCCCACCCTCTTTACCTTTACCTAATCCACCTAGTGATCCTCGCTTTCCATCACACACAAAGGGGTATGATATTGTTGAACAATTAAAGAATAGTACTGCAAATATTTCCCTTTGGGATTTACTTCAGAATTCACCAAATTATCACACTATTCTTTAAACAACATTACAACAAATTGCAGTTTCTCCTGGTACAACTCCGAATGATGTGGAAGCTTTAATACATGGAATGAATCAAGTTAATCTTGACATTACTTTCCATAAACATGAGATCCCTTCTTTAGAGTTGCAAAAACAAAATGAAGCCTTTATGATAATTTCTCAATTCAATCGAATAGGTATCAAAAGAACCCTTAATGTGTGCAGTGTGGATATCCTTGATTGATTGCGTGTTTACAAGTCATAAATAATACCTAATTTTGTATTCTTCTAAGGATTTTACAATACAACAAAGCAACCGCTTGGTATAATAAATTTACCTACTACAATTGGAGTGGCTACTTTGCAAACTGCAAACTCCTACTCATGTCATGCCTTATGATATTTTGTATAATCTTCTTTTAGGTAGACCATGGATTCATGAGATGAATGCAATGCCTTTGACCCTTCATCGTATAATGAAATATGTCTATAACAATAAAATTTATTAAATTGAAACAGACCCCAAGCTTGAAAGTTGCTTGCAGCTTGAAAAAGGAGCTACAAGTCCTTTGAAAACATTAATTCCAACATCCAATATAGAACTCTGGAAATTGGAAAAAATGAAGAGGAATTAGTGTCTAAATTATTTGGTGATGATTGGGGATCCTTAGAATTCAAACCTTCATTTATGGGAAAGTGAATACATAATCACACAAAAGAAAGATGAGGAACAAGAACAACCAACCATCATGTCCACTCAAAATTCTGTACAATATTCTCAAACATCTATCTCCTCTACTTTGGAAGAAAATACAACATACACAACAAATTTTGATTACATAGATTATCAATCTCCGCCTAATCCAAAAGAAATGGAAATAATTTATGGAAAAGGCTATGAACTTATGAAACAACTAGGATATACTGGAAAAGGATGTGGAAAGCATGAACAAGACATTCATTTCCCTATAGAACCTAATACACAAGAGACAAAAACTGGATTAGGCTATTCTTTTTCTAAAATGACCAAAGCTACTCAATGACCATCTTTGAACATCAACACTATTACATGTCAACCAAAAAAAAAACTCACAATCAAACATCCTGAATTGCTAGATATGAACTTATTACCATCATGGCAATATGTTGATAGTGACGAAACTTTGAAACAAATGTTAGGATTTTATGATAACACATCCTCTACTACTCCCATGAAATAGGTTACTTGTGCTATGATAGTTACCAAGAAAAAATATAGTGATATCACTGAAGAACCATATGATTATGAAGTTCCTACATCTAATGCACTCCCTTTAGGAGATACAATTGATGTGCCAATGGACATCAATGACAGAAAAAGTTATTAAGATTGGGAAGTTCCTTGACGATGAAGAAAAAGAGGACACTACAACCTTACTTCATGATTTTCTTGAAATTTTTGCCTTTAAATATTCTGATATGCCAGGAATTGACCCGAAAATTGTGACACAACATTTTTCTCATTGAAAATGCTAAACCCATTCCCCAAAAGATAAGGAAAATGCACCCTAATGTAACCTTGCATGTTAAAGTAGAGCTTGAAAAAATCCTCGATGCAGGCTTCATTCGACCTATTGATTATTCTCCTTGGATCTCAAACATTTTCACAATTGCTAAACCCAATAATTGTATTAGGCTATGTACAGACTTTTGTGACTTGAATAAAGCTTCTTTAAAAGATGACTTTCCGCTTCCTAATATTGACATGATTGTGGATTCAACTACTAGACATGCCTTGTTGTCATTCATGGATGGATTTTCTCGTTATAATCAAATCCTTATTAATCCTCAAGATTAATACAAAACTGTATTTACAACTATTTGGGGAACATTTTGTTGGGTCGAGATGCCCTTCAGTTTAAAGAATGCCTGCACAAATTATCAATGAGAAATGACCTTGATATTCCACGATTACGCACATAAAATTTTGGAAGATTATGTCGATGACATCCTTGCTAAATCCTTAACACGACAAGACAATGTAAATGTTCTTTGAAAAAGCTTTGAACGAATACATAAATATAATATGCAATTAAATCCAAAAAAGTGTGTCTTTGGTGTAGATAGTGGTAAAATTTTGGGATTTGTCATATCTCACAGAGGCATTGAGGTGGACACAAAGAAAATTGATGCCATTATTAACATGCCACCTCCTAAGAACATTTCTCAATTATGAATGTTATAAGGCTGAATTCAAGCTATTCGTCATTTCATCACATCTTTAGCCGATCGCACATTACCCTTCACACATCTCCTTAAAAAGGATATGCATTTTGATTGGAATGAGGATTGTAAATAGGATTTTGAGAGTTTAAAGGAATACCTTGCAACTCCACCTGTTTTACAACTCGTCGTTCCAAACAAACTATTTATCCTGTACATAGCCACATCATCCCATGCTCTTGCCGCATTGTTGTCTCAACAAGATGATCATGGAAAAGAACATCTTATTTATTACATTAGTCAAACCTTATTTGATTATGAAACTCGATATTCACTAATCAAAAAATAATGTTTGTTGAGCTTGTATTCGCTACTAGTAAGTTGCAACATTATTTACTAAATGCTAAAATACAAGTCATGATGAAATTCGATCCCCTTAAACATATTTTTAATAAAGTTGACTTATCTGATTGCTTAGCTAAGTGGGTGATGTTGTTAACTAAGTTTGACCTTAAGTTTTCTTCCCAAAAAGAAATCAAAGGACAAGCCTTAACCGATCAGTTAGCTGATGCTCCTTCTCCTCTTGCTTTACCTAATCACAACTCGTTTCCTCATGATATTGTCTTAATCGCCGATGTTAAAACATGGGAATTGTATTTTGATGGATCTAAGTGTTGAATAGGTTCCAGTGCTGGAGTGGTATTTATTCCACCCGACGGAAAGCCTATTCCCTTTTCCTATCACTTAAATTTCCTATGTACAAATAACACAGCTAAGTATGAGGCATTAATCGCCAGATTGCGAGCTTCTTTAACCATGAATGCTAAACATATCAAGATCTTTAGTGATTCACAATTAGTAATCAAAAAAATAACTGGGACATATCAAACTAAACATGACAAGTTATCAAAATAAAAGGATCTTACAATGAAACTATTAGTGAAGTTTGAATCATTCACCATTGATAACATCCCATGAAAGGATAATCAACATGCGGATGCGATGGCGATTACAACCTCTCTTATATCACCACACAATCCTTCAATAGACTTCACCTTTGTTATTCACCCCATCATGAAACCTTCAATTGACACTCGCTTTGAAGATATTTTAAATCGTTTACGCAAACTTGCAGCCAAATACATGATCCTCACCAATGTATTGTATAGAAGATCTTTCAATGGTCTCTTACTCAATTGTCTTAAGGATTTTGAAATCCCCATAGCCCTTGAGCAAGCTCATGTTGGTGCCTGTGGAGGTCATTTTGGAGGACGATCGTTAGTGAAAAAAATTATCCGTATGGAATATTATTGGAGACATATGGAGAAAGAATGCTTTCCTTACATTAAACAATGTCACAAATTTCAAGAACATAGCAATTTGATTCATGCTCATGATTTTGAAATCCGTGCCCAAATTCCCATTTGGCTGTTTTCTATATGGGGACTAGATCTTATTGGAAAAATTTCACCACCCTCTTCCGCTAGACATACATTTATCATAACTGCAAAAAACTACAAAAAATGGGTGGAAGCTATTCCTCTTCGATCTACAAATGCTGAAGTAATTTGTCATTTCATATTGGAACACATAATTTATAATTTTGGACTTCCTTCCGCTATTGTTTTAGAAAATGGAACCCCATTTAAGAATAATGAAGCAAAGAAATTTCTTGAAACCTTCATCATTCAACATCGATTTTCTACACCATATTATCTGCAATCCAATGGACAAGCTGAAAGCACTAATAAGATGCTAGAACAAATCCTAAAGAAAACTATTAACAAACATCATAAGGATTGGCATACACAATTACATTATGCACTTTGGGCTTATTGAACGAGTGTTATATTATCTATGGGAAATACACCTTATAACCTTGTTTATGGCACTTATGCGATCATGCCCTTGGAGTTAGAAATTCCTACGCTACGAATTGCTCTTCAAGACCTTATTGATGATGCCACTTATAAAGACCAATGATTGCACCAGCTTGCAATGCTTAATGAAAAGCGCATTAACTCTCTTGATCATCTCCAAGCTTACATTAAACAATTACAACGAAAACATAACACTTATGTCATTCCTCGAACGTTTTGTAAAGGTGATTTTGTTCTTTATGAAAACCAACGTACTGCTAATGCTGACAATGAAGATAAGGATAAATTCATCCCTAACTAGTTAGGACATTACATAGTTGATACCAGTTATGGGTCTGGTGCTTATATTTTAACAGAACTTGACGGAACACCCCTTAAAGAACCTATCAATGTTGTGTATTTGTGTCGGTATTACCTATAATCTCTTTGAATAGTATGATTGTTAAAGTAGTGTTGCCTAAGTTGTTTGGTTACATTCTAAATAACTTTCACATTGCTTCGTTCTTGAAAACTGATCTTGTGTTTGTCTTGAACACTAAGGTAATTATTTAAGTTACTTTTATAATTACTTTAGGTTTCATACTATTCACCTTCGTGTTATGTTAAGTTTGATCCTTATATGAGTCATAGGTGTATCTAATTTAACATATTCTCTTCAAATCAACCATGTTGTATCTAAAGGTGAAACTGAAATACGTTTTACATTAGATCCCATTAATCATGTTAAATCATGTAGAAATTAATTAAATACTTTTACCATAAGTTATTTAATTAATCAAATTGCCATTTAACATTGAAAAAATATAAAGAAAAATTATAATAACATCAAATGTGCATGTATATATATATCTAATTTTTTTTTATGTACATCTCAATATCATATACAAAATCAACAAGGTCTGTGCAAGCTAGACCCCTCAGGCTTTGGCGCTCGTGATCTGGTCCCTGGATGTCATGAGATTTTCATGTGTGATCGTGACCACGAGTTTCTGATTTTGAGTGCATACTCCAAACCCTGTACTCGACCAAGAGCCACAAGACGATCCTCTGCCGTTTGATCCCTCTCTGCTCGTACCTGTGCTAGCTCTGCATGCGGTCTCTCAACCTCTGCTGAGCTCTGTGATGACTATCCTACACTCTCAGCTCGATGGAGTCATCTCCTCATGCTCTCGTATGTTGCTTGTAACCTTGTGAAAGGTCTGAGTGACTTTGGATCCTCCTCCACGATTGGTGGGGGCATGTAGTTAGGATCCATCTCCTCCTCATCGATGGCTTTAGGTACTATCTTTGCAGAAGCCTGACGATAGAACTCTCGCCAGTCTCTTGTCACTCCTACAAGATAGAAAAGGTACACAATCAATAAACATCATCATGATATATATATATACAAAGCATAAAATACTAAATTACACAACATAAAATTAAATATCATCACCTATGTTTCCAGTCGAATGAGGAATATCAACCTCATCCTCTTTGGGGGGCATGAAGGACATGCTATCCTCTCTCTGGCTATGTCCGCTAATGTCTGTTGTAGCTACTACATATGATCTAGTCCTATGAGTGTGAGAAGCCTCTCCATGCTTGTTCTGATCCTTGGTCACTACCTCATCACCATCACTCAGGGGTGGCTCCTCCTCATAATAATCCTCCTCCTCCTCCTCATCCTCCTCTCCTCCATCCTAGTCCTCATAGTCAAGATCGGCCTCTGAATCATACTCATCATCGATCACATCAATAAATATATCTGTTGGCCTGTATCGTACATCCTCAACCCTATCCTTTGGCTCATCTCCCTGCATCACCTATAGGGACATCCATGGGAAATATAGGAGTTGGTCATGTCACTGACCACCACTCCTCATGCTCATTCATGCTACCAAGTGTCAGCAACTGGTGGCCGATTGTGATATGAATCATCATAATCACTCTCTCAGACATGATCTATAGTAATCCAAACAATATCACCTGGCCTCTGAGCACTCCACATTGATTGTCTAATGAAGGGGCATGCCCTTGATGGTGTCTGCACTTTCCCAAAATGTCACATGAATCACCCATAATAGAAAGGTCATACAACATAGTCATGCCATCCAGCCTAAAACCTATCCATTTGCATCCTCCTCAGCTGTCCTATGGCGTCTGGCTACTGTAGGGTGAGTAGGTAAGGTCTCCATAGGATCTCATCCTCCTCTGGTTGGTCAAATCTTACCCTCCAAAAATGTAGATCTCTGTACTGCCATAAGCATCATAGAGGATAGCCAAACACTCATGGATATCATACAACTATAGCACAAGGGAACCCGACAGGGCTGGTGCATGTAATATGCTCGAGGCACCACACCTGCAGAAGTGTGCAATGCACCATATTGTCAATCTCTCGAAACAAAAATCGACCAAGATCATAAAAAAGGTGTGCTAGGATGTAGCGTCCCCAAGCATAGACTATTCTATGCTCATACATCCCTCGAATAAAGTGTACCAATCCTTCGTCCAAGTGTGTCACTTGTCCATCAGGATTGAGAACAAGAGCCATTGTATGCATCATAATCTATCACAAAATGGGGGTTCACGAATATAGAATTATGGAAAGCTCGATTCACACTCTCACATGCTCATCATGAAAAGGTCCATCCAAGCAGTACTGCATGTCTACCTTCTTCTCGTGGAATGACTGATCCCCCCAGAAATATACCCATTCTCCTCGAATAGGAACTCAAAGGATACAATGTACATCCTTGAGAGTGATGGTCATCTCCTCGGTAGGAAGATGAAATGTACAAGTATCGGCATCCCAGCGCTCGCATAGGGCCATAAGCATGGCATCATGGTATCTCATAGGTGGCATGAGGTATTCCCAATAGATACCTACTGCCTGTAAGTGCTTTGTCTCTACTACTAACATTGTTTGGGCTAAATATCTAAGAAATATAATATGTCTCCCTCCTAGCTGTTGTCGTGACTGGGTTGGAACCTATCAAAATCATAAAAATATCCTCTAAAAATTCATCTAATATATTCAATTTTAACATTATTCATCATGCAAGTGTGCTAAAGTTTATCTAGTGTGCTTTCCTAAAGGCCCTAGACACTTTAGAACCCTTTTGAGACACTTTGCAAAGAAATGGGACACTTTGCGAGCAAAAGGGACACTTTGTGAAAAAATGGGACACTTTGCAAAAAAAGGGGACACTTTGACAACTTTTTTTCCAAGATCCTAAGTTAACCTATAAATGCATTAAAAATCATTAAATTATTATAAAATCACAAAGCGAAAGTTGCAGAATCGACTCACCTCATGGTACAACTCGCCATGCGCAACCTTCTCTCGAAGCTCATCCAGTCACAAAGGCGTATAATCCCGTCTACTTGGTATCTTCTCATCTCACTTGTCACTCTCAAGATACAAGAAGGTAAAATGCAATAGTAAGTAAAAAATTACTTTCCTTTACCTCTTTTTACCTATTTTCATTACTTTTACTCTTATGCATTAAATTAGGGCTATTTTATCTTAATAGTTAATAAAGCATCTTTTCTTCAAAACACCACAACGGGAGCTCGGGCAATCCGTTTCAATGCTGTTTGATGCATTGGAATTGTGATTATGTACCTGACATCATCAATCATCTATCATTACATGGCATGGTACTTGGAAATTCCCTACGATATGATGTTCCTTATTCGATGTGGCTAGATCGCTACCTTGATTCCACCTCTGTAAAGCAAGCAAAATCAAGGGGGGTATACATCTACCCTCAAATTGGATTCTTAGGAGTTAGATAAAAGGATTTTTGGACAATTAATGAATTTTTGTTGCAAGATGTGGTTCCTAATGTTGTGGTTTTGTAGATAACTATATTGGGGGCTTCATTCTCCCGCCTTTTGAATGAGTATCCTTTTATGTGATAAAGTGTACTGTTTAGAGTCCTTTAGCTTACATATGCACATAGAGTCATATGAGCGCTAAAGTGGGGGCTAAATGTGGTGTAGAAAATTGGACACTCTTGAGAAAATAGACAATTTCATGCTTAATTGGACCTACTTTTGAGCATCCTTGCATTATTCAAAACAACATTTATAGGCCCCTGAGACCCATTATTTTTGATCTAGAGGCCCATTTCACTTGAGAAATCACTTAAATCTCGACAAAAAACACTTAATTCATGCATATCCCAAAAAACCACCTTCAAAAACACTAGTGGGACCCATTCGTCACCTTAGGCGAATGAGTCCCTTTTGAGGGAAATTTCAATTTTGAGCGGGAATTCAATTAATTCAACTTAATTTTTCGGTGGATGTCGGCCTCTTAGGTCTAAATAATAGGAAAATTAGGTGTTGATTCTTATAAATATTCATTTAAGTCATTTTTCACATCTCTTAGTCATTTTACAAAGCAAATTCTAAAGTCAAGTCTTCCACAACAAGCTTCATTAGCAAAAGTTGAAGTTTTAGTGAAAAAAACTAGGGTTTTTGCATGTCTTGAAGCTCACTCTTCATTCAAGATTTAGTATTGCAAAGAGTTGATGGTGGATGCCTATGGTGAATCATGGAGAAATATAGGTTGAGGAGATGCAACTAGCCATCAAATCACACCTAAAGACTTGTTTTCAAAGTGATTCCATCTTCCATTCTCTCTCTATCTTCAGATTAAGGTTTAAATTTCATTTACATTCCATTTTCATGTCTTTTGTCTCTATTTTTTATGTTTTGTAGGATTTCTAGGGTTGAAGTCTTGCATCATTCAAACCACATTTGCATATCTTATTCTAGCACAAATAGAATAGGGTTTTATCATACTTCAGACTTTCCTAGTCTTTAACACACTTAAGGCTAGGGTTTTATGCAGATTTTTGTCCATTCAAGGTTTGATTACCCAACTAGAGGTTTGACCAAGGGAATCCCCCCATTAGACAACCAATTTTAAGCTATTTTGCAGGAATTTTCTAAGATCCTGACTTGGGTTTCCATCAGAAAGTACTGTACAAGTGTCAAGGTGCAGAACATACATCTGAATTTGTAGAAATTTGAAAGTGGAATGATTCACCATGGATGGTGAATGAGTCCCTCCTGAGGTGATTTTTTGAGTTAGATGCAGATCCCGATACCCAGTTTGCAGAAATAAGTTTTTGGGCAGAAAACCTTGTCTTGGGACTGATTCGCCCAAGGTGGCGAATGAGTCCCAACCAACATAAAAGTAAAATTTTCTAGATTTCTAGAGTGCTTTCTAGTCATCTTCAACTTTATAGGTGCACACATTCTGAAAAAAACTTTCTGTTTAGTTTGATTTGCATTTTGTTCATCTTTTAAAGCTTTTTACATATCTCATTATGTTTTCAAACATTGCATATTTCATAAGTTTTGCATCAATAGTCAATCAATTTCATTAGTTAGTTGCATTTACAACATTGAATTTAATCATATTTGGATCATACAATCCTCTATTTGAGTGAACCACTTCAATTTTGGGGTTCTATCTCTCTCCTTTTAGGTGAAAGACCCTAAGAGTGCAAGAGAAGTCTATAGTCAACCACAAAATTGTTGGTTCACCCCTAAACTCGATCATGATCGAGGAGCCCTTTGAATAGTGGGGATTAGATTTCATTGGGATGATAAATCCCATATCCAGCTTGGGTCACAAGTGGATCTTAACTACCATTGATTATTTCATCAGGTGGATGGAGGTAGCCCCTCTAAAATATACCAATGAAGCCGAGATCGTTAACTTCCTAGAAGAGGTGGTGGCAAGGTTTAGGTCCCTGAAAACCATCATTTTAGACAATGCAAAAGCCTTTGTGGGGTCCAGAATGTTTGAATTTTCTCTCAAGCATGGGGTGTACCTAAATTTCTCATCAAACTATTACCTACAGACGAACAGACTGGAAAAATCCACCAACAAGAATTTGATTAGGCTAATCAAATGCATCGGGTTATAGCATCAAAAGGAATGGCACAAGAATCTATAAGATGAATCTTGTGGGTAGACCACATTACTCCTAAGAAAATCCTAAAGGCCTCTCCCTATGAGTTGGTATATAGAAAGGGAGTAGTCCTACCCATTTCGATGGTGATACCAGTGCTACAATTGCAAAAGTATTTAGAGGATGAAGAAAGAAGAGGGATGGAGGTAAGGCTTGTTGAGCTACTAATCCTTGAAGAGAAAAGGGAAAAGGTGTTTGACACTATGATAAAGCACCAGTAGGTTGTCAAGCGATGGTTTGACAAGAAGACCTCTGACCCAGGTTTTACAGAGGGGAGTCTTATGCTAAAATGTGACGAACGAGCTGTGAAACTAGGCCAACATGCTAAGTTTGATTCCCCATGGAAGGGGACCTTTGAAATTTCTAAATGCAAGGGTAGCAACATGTATGAGCTTGAAGATTTAGATGGAAACACTTTGGGAATACCAATAAATGATACTCACCTAAAATTATTCAATTAAAAGCTCATAGTTCTTTAAAAAAGTTTCACTTTATGTACCATATGTAAATTTTTTTATATTTACATTTTTTGCAAATAAGACAACTGCTAAAACATAGAAAAGCTATATTGTATTTATAATGTCAAAAGATTACATATAGTTCAAGGCATGAAGGTCTATATTTATTGGAGCTCGTGAGCTCAGGGGGAAAAGTACACAATTCTTCTTTTCAGAGGTGGACAAAAGGTGATATTCATCATAATATCCAAAATTCTAGAGGTAGTGATACAAGAAGGCTGAATTCCCAACCTCCAGTTCACAGCGAGAAAAAAATCTATTTTTTGAGACTTTATGGTGGTAGAATGTTCATCACACAAGTCTATATAAAAATTTCCAAATGTCTATCATCAATTTTTACCATTGCTCCACCTAGATGGTAGACCAACTACTCGAAAGTAGCGATCCACTCCATGTCATGGATTGGCTCAATATTGTTAACATGAAGGAGGTAGGAGCTGGCAGGCCTCACTCGTTGGTGGTGTTGGAAAAGAGTCATTGCCCAGAAGTCCAAGAAAAGAGGTAGCACAACACTACCTCCACATTCTCAACGTGCTAGAGCAAGTCTATGGTAGAAGGGATGCCGATGTTGGGAATGGCCACATTGATGATCTCCTCAAGTCCTTCCAGGCACGTCGGACAAAACATAGTTTGACAAAGTTCCACTATCCATGGCTTTGCAATATCTAGGTCTAACAGAGCTGAAATGAATCGAGAGATTATGTTCATATTGCAATGATGCTGGTTCAGGTCCATGACATAATCTTTTCCCAAAACCCACTTGAATGCGATAATGGACATACAGTCTTTGGTCTACAAGAGGCACTTGATTCTATTGTTAGAGATTTCTTCGACAAAAGAGGTTTGTAACTTTTGGCTTAGAAGTTTGATCAGAGTACCCATTTTTCTCTAAGATAAAAAATAAAGAATGGAAAACACTTGCATACTTAATGAATATTTTTGTGGAGGTGACACTCTATTTATAGAAAAATGTAAACCAAAAAGTCTATAATTAGAAAATCTTTTTCCCTGTCGAAACGACAACATGAAATGCAAGTTGACGACGAGAGATGAAGGAAAATTATATGACAAGGATTTCGTAGGGGTTTGGAATTTAATGCAGGTGATGTTATCAATAAATGAATATACGACATATCACCATGTGTTCGTCACCTTTGTGATCATCAGGAAGCTCCGTCACTTGAAAAGATCATCATTAAAAGCCACTTCTTGCTTAATTAATATAGAAATCTTTTCTAATTATGTCTCCCATTTTTCAAGGCTATCCTTCACTGAAAATTGAGTAAGGAATGTACTGAATTTCCCTTCCCAAAGTAGAGATCATGTTTTCCAAGAATGCAGGCATTTATATCGCATGTATTACCCTTCGTTGGAAAAGGCTAGCATTAACAACTATGCATTTATTATACAAACACATGAGTAAATTGATTACTAAAGAAAAAGTTTCTAAGTGTGGGTTCTTCGTAGAAATAAAATTCTCTAAGTCCAAAAGCAAGTGTTGCAAAAACTTTTCAAAAATTATGATAATGCCACTAATGCATTGTCCTCTGGTAGGGGTGTTTTCGCCCAGCTAGCATGTGTCAACGTATTTGAGGATATCTCCTTTTCCAATGCACTAATGCTAGAAGAATGAGACTTTCCCCATACCAGAAATATAACACCTAGAGACCAAATCGAAGAAAAGGTGATCAAAGATTTCACAGTTAATATCTTCGATCCAAAGCTACATACCAACCCCAAGAGTCTGCAGGAAGGGGCTTTGTAGAGGATGGTTCCCAAGTGACTAGTAGGAAAAGCTGTGGGATTGGGAGCAAGGCTTTGGAATTGTGGTTTACCATGGTGCATGCTACCCCTTCACACATCCTTGCCTAGAATTGGTGGATATTTGTGTTGAAAAGCTAGACAAGATGAGCAGAACTAATAGAGGTGGGGAGCTCAAAGTCACCATCAATGTTGTGACAATCAAGGATATGTTATGCATCCATACTCATATGGGGGTTGACATTTTCTCGTGGGAAAATATGAAAAAATACTAGAGAGAAAGGAGAGATATGATGTCTTTCTACCAGGATGAAACAAGTAAGGGGTTTGATGATGAAGGGCCCAAATTACCTTTGTCATTTAGTCTATTCAAATTAGACTTGAAAGATGTGTTTTTGATGTTGGACTTCATGTATGGCCTAGACTACAATGATAATGTCCATGAATACCAAATAGGATTAAATTTTAAGATCAAGAAGGAAAATAAAAATTCCTGTACGACTTCGCCACAACAATTGCAGAAAGGATGCTCGAATAGTTGAGCAAGTACTGCCATTTTTCTCAGGTAGTCATCTTTCTTGGTTCATTTGATTATGCACTAAAACCCTAATTTTTTTAGCCATTTGGGATTACCGTTTGATAGGTTTAGCGATTTAGGGTTGTTAAACCAATTTCAGTATGGACCTATGTGCTTTTGAGTACATACGATTATTATCTATTCACTAAATATTTTTTGAATCTTGTGCTCCAAGATTTATCCCAACAACCTTTGCAAAGGTTTCCTTTCAGGTATCTAGAATGGATGTAGAATCACATGACCCCACTTGACTGGTTCACGGGGTTCAATTTCAACTTTATTAGATGCCATGGGTTTATAGGTAAGCTTTTTCGGCTGCCTAGGTATGTGATGGATATGAATCTTTCCCTGGAAATAGTTCAGCAATTGTCAATTGTAGATCTTAACTACGGTGCTAGAAAGAAGAAGAAGCTCTTTCATGTAATTCCCCTTACTATTGGAAATAGTAAAGTAACGCTTGTAAAGAGGGAAGAGCAATAGGTATTGATGAGAAAATTGGCCTATCTTGGCCTTAGGCTCATCTGTGATAAATGGAGGTACAATCCGGATAAGCACCTAAGTTTCCAACATGAGCCACGACCATACTAGGAGGAAAGAAAAAATCCAACCTTGGACAACCAAAACGGCTATGTGGATTTGGATGCTATACCGTTTGTGCAGTCTCCATGGATCACTTTTTACAATGTTATCATAGAGTTCAACCCAGGCCTTCAAATGGGAAAGCCCTTCAAGATACAACTGAGGAAGAAGGGGTGGTTCGAAAGGAAAGCAATCAATTTCTGGAGATATCGATAGGAGATCAAGCAGACAACCCCCTTGTGTGATGCCATCCCCACCAACGATGAATTTGAGAAAATTTATGATAAAGAGGCTGGGTCTGTGATGTGCAAGGTTGTTGATGTAACTTTTTGCATCATTTAATTTATCAATTATTGAACCGAGTGTGTCTTAGAGCTGTATGTGATAAGGGTATTTCCATAAATTGGGGGGTTTTGCACTGTAAATAGTGACTTTTGGTTGTAGTTTAGCTCTGTTAGGAGCTGTCAGGAGCTTTCAAGAGATTTCAAGAGCTGATCTTAACAAAAAATTTCTAACTTTTTCTAAAGACTTAATCCTAATTTATCTCTTAACTAATGATTGTTCAGATTCCAATAACTCAGTTCAGACTTCACTTGACTTATTTGCAATTTATCCATGGAAGAATTAAGCTAAAAACTAAATATAATTTTAAACTAAACTTTAGAATTGAAATGTACTTGTAAAGGAAATCTATTTACGTTTGCAAAAAAGGATCTAATTACATTTGTAAAAAATGAACATTAATCTAGAAAGCAATAATACTAACTTCCATGAACAAATTCCAAACAAGCTTTAGTTTCATCTTTCCATAAGTCATCATTGTCTCTTCCATTAAAACTACATGCATTTTAAAATAACCAATGAATCTAATTCTATGAATAGCAATTAAATCTACAACAAATGAGCGAATATAAATCTATAGTAAAGCTTAATGAATTATTCTAAGGATTCAATGAATTTAATCTAAGAATATAAGAATTCACATTCACTAACAATGATTAACAAAGATCTATATTCCTACTTTCCAACTGAGATGAAAAATGCAAAAATTAACTAAATCATTGTCTCTTCCATTAAAACTACATGCATTTTAAAATAACCAATGAATCTAATTATGTGAATAGCAATTAAATCTACAACAAATGAGCGAATATAAATCTATAGTAAATCTTAATGAATTATTCTAAGGATTCAATGAATTTAATCTAAGAATATAAGAATTCACATTCACTAACAATCATTAACAAAGATCTATATTCCTACTTTCCAACTGAGATGAAAAATGAAAAAATTAACTAAATCAAAGAACATAACACAAGTAACCTCCTTTAGTTGAGTGGGCCCTGCTCTTCCTTTGGTGGGACTTAAACACTGAGATTCAGATCAACTCCTTATTTTCATTCCAATTGGCCAAAATAGGTGAGCAGTACAAAAGTGCAGATAATCCTCATTACAATGCTAAAGCGAAAATATTAACTCCCAAACTAATACTAAGGATAGATATTTATAAGAATATCCACTTATTTGAATACAAAAACTGGCATAGCCCACCAAGATGCAAAACAATAACAACTAAACTTAAACAAAATCGAAAGTGCCATAAAGAAATCCGCCACGTGAAAGTAGCTAAACAAATATTTCTCAAACTGACTGAAGAAGTCAATTCAAAAACATTCATCAGGAGCCAGCTAGAGTGATCAGGAGCAATACAGATTTCAAATCCATTAAACATGAAGTTTAACACGTCCACCTCATAACATCAACACTTAATCAACCGAACAAAATCCTCAAAGATAGTATGTAATTAAGACAACAAAAGATCTCAACTTGAATAAAAATTTCATCATTAATCATCATTAAAAAGAAAGAAATTTACTATAAAATATCATTTCTCATATATACTCTAATTAGTTAAATATAAGAAAAAATTAAGTAAACATTCAAGCATATAGTCTACCGCGAGCATAGTTAATTAATATATAATAGTCTTTTAAAACATAAAAAGGATTAATTAAAGTGTCATTTCATGCACTCATTAGTTCAATCTGGATGAAAAAACTGATCGAGATCCCAAACAAGAGAATTTCCAAGGAACCAACTCATCACCTCAATAAATTGAAGTTAGGAAAGGGAAAGAGAAAGAAGTAGCGCGATAAAACCAACTGTAGGTCTCATCCTCCACCAATATTTTGACAAAGGAAAAATAGACCCAACGGTCTATAAGGAAGTCTTCGATAGTTCAAGGAGCCCAAGGTTCATTGTGGTTGTCTGTCAAAGGGTCTGGAGCAACCAGTGTGCCCCTTATAAAGAGAAGAAGAATCCAAGACTTGGGCAGGAAAGGATCATCAGATAAGGAAGGTGAAGAAGTAGACTTTGCTTTGCAAGTATCTTTAGCCCCTACAATCTAGGTAAGTTTCATGATCTCTATTCTTTCTTCTACTGCATCATTAGTAGCTACTGATCCCTCATCTACAGAACATAATCCCTCATCCGTCGATTTTGATCTACTTGTCCTCAACATACCCTCACCCATATTTGCTGATGAGCCTTATATGGAAGCCCCGAGCATGCGTCTTCAACTATAGGTGTAGTAGATAGTTTAATTGCTTTATCTAAGGCCCAAGTTTCATTTTCAGAATCTCCTATGCTACATATTTCATCACCATTACCTACCTCTAGGAATTTTCCACTATTTTTTACCACTACACCTATCACCCTGATAATTACTTCACATTCGACGTGCACCATTTATGAGGAATTCCACCTTTTTCACCAATAGCCTTCCCTTTTTCCTCTCCCAAGCTCAAGCATCTAGAAGCACAACCCATACCACCGTTTATGAGCTTCCTCCTGATGTCCCCCTTGCTGCATAAGTATTGAGTCCTTGTAGAGTCTTTGGACTCAGGTGGTTAACCAAGCAAGCCTGGAAAGAGAGAAAGTAGAAGCAATTGGAAAATATCACCATGAATTTGGCTTCCACAAGGCTAGAGGCATGCTTTGACAAAGAGAAAAGATGCTTGATGATTTTGGCTATGAAGCCACTGGTCTCCAAGCTTGAGGGAGAAATGTAGTATAAGGACTATGAGATTTAGACTATAGGTCTGAATATGAATGTGGTGCTCTCCCATGACAAAATTGGCCCTTCCAAAGCCACGTAGAAGGTGGTGTATATTGATTACACTAGGTTGGAGAAGAAGTTGAAGAAATGGGAGCTGGAGTTGGATAGTCTAAAAGCCACAATTGATAGACACCAGGTAGAAATAAGAGAAAAAGACATGGAGATTTCCCACCTTAAGCAGGAACATGACATATAAGGAGAAGTGGCCATATCCCTTTAGATCACTCAAATTGAAAAGGATTAGCTTTTAGCCAAAGTTCATAAAATGACACACAAGGTTGCGACCAAGCGCAAGATGACTGAAGAAGTGAAAGCCCAAATGCAACAGGATTTAGAGGAATTATAGGGAAAATAGAAAGAGTTTGCTAAAATTTCAGGTCAACAAAACAATATCAATGTGGAATTATGAAGAGAAATATATGAAATGAAAGAGAAATAGTCCAAAGCTATAGACTAAAAAAAGTAGTTGAGCGAGTAATTCAAGAAAGAGAAGAACAAGATACAAAGTGAGCTGACTAGTGCTCGGTATTAGGCAACAAAAGAGCTCTAGTGGGCTCAGATAGAGGTTGAACAATTGAAGGAGGAGATGAAAGTCAAGGAGACTCAATTCCAATAGGAATTGATTGTGGAAAGAAGGTTTTAACTCCTCTCGATAACACAAAGGTTCTTTTCCCACTGTGAAAGAATCAAAGGTGCAACAATGACCCTAAGCCTAGCAGTAAGTTTCATAGTAGATGCACAAGAGCTAAATGCAAAGGTTAGTCCAATTGTCGACCAAATATTAAGTATGGTTGCCCCTTGATCTATTGAGTTGGCCAATCTAATAACCAAGCTATATAAAGTGATGGATGAGACTCTGGCGAGTGTTGGGATTGTGGACCATAGAGTAGCTGTCAAGAAGGCAAACAAATTTGTCGCATGTAGCCAAGCTGCCCAGAGGGGTAAAAATTGCTAGGTAGCGTTAGCTAAGAAGATCAGCGAGATAAAATGGGATTTCAAAGCCTTAGTTCTTTTGGGTTTCCCTTCTTCATTTTTTCCTAATGGAGTGGTACTCATTGAAGAGAAACACAAAAAGGCTTTAGAGACCAAGCAATAGGACCAGTTGAAGCTTGAAAAGCTGAGCTCACCACCTATAGTCGAAAAGATCAAGAATATGTTGCTCCCCTTGGCCCGACTCTTTTCTCTCATTGAAGCGACCTAGGAAAAGTGGGGAGAAATCTCCTTCAAAGAAATATTTGACCTCGATTAGGTTTCAAAGATACTACACATGTTGGTGTTGCCTTCTGGCGAAGATTGGGAATTTATGCACTTTGTATTCTCCAAGCTTTGAGGAATTGCACATTTCTTTATTTTTATGCTATTTTGTATATTTGGGTTCATGCCTCCATAGACGAAGGCCCCCTATGAGTTGCTAGAACTATGGAGCATATTTTTCTCTACGTGTTTATTTCTCTTTCCTTTAATCTCTTGGCCCCGAGGCCCTCATATATTTTTTGACCCTGAGGACCTTGTCTCTTTCGGCTCGCATATTGTCCTGCCACTTGTCACGTTGGCACATGTTGTTGGAAGCCACGAAAGTATTTTTGTGAAAAAATGTGTAATGGTGCCACATAGTGGCTACACTACCTTTTTCAGTTTTGTTTTCTCTTCGAGCTTGATGATATACATGTGGCACCCCTGTAGGTGTTTTCCTCCAAACTACTCTCCCATTTTTTGAAGAATTTGCTCGTCATGTCACCCATATTTTGTCAGGGAGTTCTCTTCACCATCGAGGCAGGGCTTTTACAAATATTTTCAGGTGGTAGCATTTTTTTTCTTCGCCACTTTTGTAGTTGGCCTCTTTTAACATCACTATTACTACTGAGATTAGATCAGATCAAATAGAGACAAGAATTTAAGGCCGTATCTTCCTTATAATAAGGATACCTGCATGAAGCTTGGTGGAGATTTGAATCATCAAGTTGCTACACATGTTTTCATTATGGAAGCAAGTCAATTTTTATTATCAGATTAGATCCAATTTTTTTATCAAATTTTTAGGTTGTCTAGTAATGACACTTGTTAGGGTTTTCAGCTTTGGCAGTGGGGAGTGCTTGGTGCCTGTATGCTCCCCTTTTCTTATAAAAGGGAATTTTTCCTTGAGAGGAGGACATGATGGTTAATGATCAGATAGATACAGATAGATAGATTATCAATAGTAGTAGGATAGGATATAGTATATTTCTCGTAGAGCTTTAATCACTCTTTTGTAATTGATGTCAAAACACTTATTCAGTTGTTTGACCTTAGTATTTTTCAGCAATATAAAGAACAAAGTTTTATCACATTGTGCGCATATGGCCTTTATTTTACACTTTATTCTCAGTCATATATCTATCAAATGCTATGTTTTCTAAGTTATTTCTGTGTATAAGTCTTGATCATTAATTTTTAATTGTTAAGCTTTTATGACCTCTGAACCTCAAATTTTAGGAAATTGAATCTTGTTTTTGATACTCTTTCAATCTCTTGTTAAAGTTTGTGGTGGTTTTTGTGTGTGTGTGAAATGTGGAAAGTTAGTATCAACACAAACCTTAATGAAACGAATTATATTAAAGATTCAAAGCAAAGAAGCTACTCTAAATTGCAATTTAATGAATCTTTCAAGAATGTCTCATTGTCCTCTATTCTTAATGATTCCTTTAACCTCTTGGCCCTTAGATTTCTATGTGCACAAAGGCTATTAGAATGACACTTGAGAAACAAGATTAGTATTTAACATGCAAGCTAATTAAATTCCTACATGAAACTAAACGATAGAAATGATGATGAATGATGGATGATTATGATGAATGATGGGTGACTATGATGAATGGAAAAATTGTGGTGGATACTATGGTGGTGATTTATATGATTCTATATATGATTCTACATATGCTCAAATGCAAACTCTAAATATACTAATCTAAAATGCAACTATGATGCAAAGGATGACATAAAATGAAATTATGAATCAAAGTGTTAGTATAAGATCTAACTATGATGAAAAACATGATATAAAATGTAACTATAAGAATCCGATGCCAAAGGGTTGTATTTATAGCCTTTTCCAAGCATCTTGTGAGGTGGCAATGATCAACGGTCTAGATTCAAACAAGAAGGATGAACGGTGGAGATGAAGAGAATCAAGAAGTTGTCCCCTTGACCAATGACACCATGCCAAATGGATGGAGGAATCTCTTGACCAAAGGCAACATGCCAAATGGATGGAAGACTCAAGTGTGGGAAGAAAAGACCATGTGTTTGAAAATTGGTGGAAGATAATTCTAATTAAAAATTAGAATTATTTAATTTCATGTGACCTTGGTGAGGTGGCATGAAAAGTTGTAGATAATTCTAATTAAAAATTAGAATTATTAAAATATCCCCTTGACCAAGGGAAACATGCCAAATGGATGGGAGAATCAAGTGTGTGAGGAATAAGCCATGTGTTTGAATGCCAAATGTGTGGGAGAATCAAGTGTGTGAGGAATGTGTGTTGAATGCCAAATGTGTGGGAGAATCAAGTGTGTGAGGAATAAGCCATGTGTTTGAAAATAATTCTAATTTAAAAATTAGAATTATTTAATTTCATGTGACCTTGGTGAGGTGGCATAAAAAGTTGTAGACATGTGCTTGAATTCCTAATCTAAGATTAGTGAAAATTAAATAAAACAAACTTTAGAAATTCGTTTATTTAATTAAATTAGAAGAATATGATTTTTTAGATTTGAATAATTAAGGGATATGAACAATATAAATAAATTGCGAATTTATTTATACTTAGTCGAATATTAATTAAATAACTAGTATTTAATTAATTAAATGTTATGACTGATTTTAGGTGTATACATTTTGCCCCTCTTTGAAGTAATGTGTTTACACATTGCTTCAAAGAAAATTTGGATACTGATGCCCCAGACATTGATTTTTAGGTGATGATAAATATATGCCCCCTTGGGAGATAAATCGGTGAATTTTTGAATTTTTAGGAATTTTGGAAATTTTGGAAATTTTTGATGATTTTATGATGATCTCAAAATTTTATGCGTTAGAAACGATTTATCTCCCGAAAAATGATGTATAAGCCACCAGGTGATGAAATTGATTAATTAGGGCCCCTTTGAAAAATAAAACATCCCCATAAAATGCCACTTAATTAACCTTAAAAGTTTAAAAAGTGTGATTAGAAAGTTCATTTGAGCCTTTGGAAATTTGAAAACTTGTGAGTGAGTGATTTGATGAATTGATGCCTTATGTTTCCTCCTTGTGTTTGATGTTTGATGATTGTGTTCAACCGATTGATTTGATGATGTTGATGTGATAGTTGATGATTGACCTCATGATAGTTGAGGATCAATGATAGGATGATGATGATTGACCTCATGATAGGTGAGGGTCAATGATAGGATGCTGATGATTGTCCTCATGATAGGTGAGGATCAATGATAGATTGATGATTGACCTCATGATAGGTGAGGATCAATGATAGGATGATGATGATTGACCTCATGATAGGCGAGGATCAATGATAGATTGATGATTGACCTCATGATAGGCGAGGATCAATGATAGATTGATGATTGACCTCATGATGGGCGAGGATCAATGATAGATTGATGATTGACCTCATGATAGGTGAGGATCAATGCTATATTATGATTGACCTAATGATAGGCGAGGATCAATGATAGATGCTCACAAGATTTGATCAAAACTACATTAGAGATGATTAGATTTGATTGATTGATTGATGTTGATTGATTGATAAGATTGTTGATTTGAGATATGTTATGATCATAGGAGGATTTTCGCATCTGGTGCAGGTGGATTCATATTCAATTGGGTGATGTGGTTTGACTTCTCTGATTGATTGATATGCTCTAGTATAGGATTGATTAATGTACTAAGACTTGATGATATATTGAGACCTGATGTATACACTGATTCAATTGAGACATTATGATTTCTGCCATTTTTGATATTGATGTATCTCTTTATACCTTTGGATATCCTTGTACACTTGACATTATGATTTTGAGGTTATATGATATGTGACAATGATGATGATTGATCCATGTGTCTATATGTGTTTATGATGTTCATATGATGATGATCATGATAATTATGATGGATGCATTTTATTTCTTCTTTATGATGCTATGTGATGTTCTATATGATGATGATATGATATGCTATGGATGCATTTTCTATTTTATGATGATGATTATGATGCTTATGATTTTGATGATGATGTAATTTATGTGTTATGATTCTATGATGTTTTATGAATGATGCCTATATGATGTATGTGATGGATCCTATTATGCAAATGATATGTGATGCATTTTATGTTTTTATACTTTTATGATGTAAATAAATGATGTAATGGATGAATGAATGATGTATGAAATGAACACATGATAATGCATATTTCTATTGATGTTTATGTGATGTTTATATGTGATGATGATCATGATGATTATGATGCTTTGTAATGATGATATGATAATGCATGATTATGTTGATCCAACGAGTCCTTTGTCAGTCTTGGATTTGAGTAATAATAAATTCATCTTCACTACTAGTTTTAGATGTTCATAACAAGGGCATTATATCCTTGTTAATCAATCATGTTTTTCAGCAACTTTTTGTTCTTGGAAATCTTACTCTGCTAGATATGTCTTTCAATCTTCTTATGTGAATCCAAGATCCATTTTATTAAAGGAATAAATGATTTCAATGATGCATCAAGTTCAATTATGCCCCTATTAAAATAGAGATGCTTTTCTTCTTGGAAATATTACTCTGCTAGATATGTCTTTCCATCTTCTTAATGGACCAATTTCTTAATCCATTAATAATTGATGAAATGATTTTGATTATGCAAGTGAGATGCAATGCACTTATTTTTGTGTTTTTTGATGTGGATATTATGATGTGATGCATAGATGGATGAATGATGTGATCATACATATGTGATGTATGTAAATGATGATGGAACTAATGTGCAACTATATGAAAATGATGTGTTTTTGGTAATGTCAATTGTACTCAATCCATTAATGTGAGAGATAACATCATTGTGAAATTGTTTCAACCTTGTAAAACCCCTAAATACAGATTCAAAACTATCATGGATGCAATCTAATATAACCATGCAGATATAGTATGAAAATGTTGTCATTGTAACAACTGATTTGTTGTGCTTTTTATCATCATTGATCCTTTAAAATGTTGAAAGTGAGTACAAGCATCGATGGTATATTTAGACCATGATGACCTGAGTACTACTTCCATGATGTTTGATAGTGCAAGTTAACACAAGCATCTAAGTATAATTAAACTGAGATGACCTGAGTATTGCTTGTGTAAAAAAACAAGAGTTAATCATTTTCCTATGCAAATTCAAAATTTCATTAGTGATACTTTGTAGAGCACATCCCATGACAATTTGCATAGTAATAATGATCAAATCACAGACAACAAACAAAGAAAAATCATACTCTTTCCTGGCTCTTCTAGTTCGATACATCATCGAGGGCTCCAGAGATATGATAACAAAAAAAAGAGTACAACAATTGAACATTTGTGTTTGACGTGATAAACCCTTGATTCAGAAGGAACATCATCCATGTGAAGTTTGTTTTTGGTTTGATTGATTTGTCTTTTTGGTTGATGTGTTCATTTATGTTTGATGGTGTTTGATGTTCAATGTTGAGTTGCACAATGATCATGTTTTGGGTTGTGTTGTACTGCTACTGTTTGTCTGTTGGTTCAAGCTCAAAGTTTATTGGCCCCAGTGAGTTTAGGATTTTTCCCCTAGTCTAGGGTGAGACACGACCGCGATGCCAGGATATGTACATGGTGCTTTCCAAGGATAGGCAGATGAATGGTGAAAGTGAATGGTCAACATGCTCAAATAGATGGAAAAGCTAGCCTATCACAAATAGCGCCTATTGCCAGGTTTTCACTACTTGTTTTTATTACACTTTTTTTTTTCATATTTTTATGATTTTTTTTATCTTTTTGATTTTTCACTTTTTTTTTTATATTTTTTCACTTTTTTTATTTTTGTTTTTAATATTTTTTACTTTTTTTGTTTTGTTGTTTCCAAGACACCTGTTTTCCAGGTTTTCATCAAGGCAACCATTTTTTCAAGACATTTTCTGATGTTTTTGTATTTTTTCAAGACTTTTTTTGATGCACTGGATAATTCAAGTGTAGAATTTCTTGAGATGCAGGATGTTGAGGGGTTCATCAAATAAATCCACTTTTGGTGTGGAAAATTGATATGCTCCTGATCCAAAGATTGAGACAATGACAAAGGGACCTACCTAGTTTGGTTCAAATTTCCCCTTCTCTCGATCTTGATAATTATGGGGATTCTCTTTCAAGACTAAGTCACCAACCTGAAATGTTCTAGACTTGACTATGTGGTTGTAGCTTCTAGATATCCTCTACTGATATGCTTTTAGATGATCCACTACATGCTGACAATGCTCATCCAAGAGTTCCAATTCCTGTAACCTAGACACTTTGTAATCCTCATCTGAAATGATCCCTTTTAGTGACACTCTGAGTGATGGTAGTTCAACCTCAATAGGTAGAATGGCTTCTGATCCATAGACTAGAGCATAGGGTGTAGCTCCCATTGGGGTATGGATATTGGTTCTGTAAGCCCATAGGGCAGGGTTCAATTGAAGGTGCCAGTCTCTTCCAACATCGTTGACAATTTTCTTGAGGATCTTTAGGATAGTCTTGTTCGAGGCCTCTGCTTGTCTATTTCCTTGAGGATAATATGGTGTAGAAAACCGATGCTGGATGTGAAATTTCTCACAAAGTTCTTCAATGTCTTGATTTTTGAAAGGTCTGCTGTTGTCAGTAATGATGGACTGAGGGATGCCATATCTACAAATGATGTAGTTCAGGATGAAGGAGAAGATTTGTTTTCCTGTGATGGTGGTTAGAGGGACAACTTCAATCCATTTCATGAAATACTCAGTGGCTGTGATAATGAACTTGTATCCATTTGATGAAGATGGATGAATCTTACCTATGAGGTCCAATCCCCACTAAAAAAAGCACCATGTTGATGCAAAAGGGTGAAGTTCCTATGCTGGTGCATGGATGAGATTGCCATGAATCTAACACTTTTGGCATTTCTTGGTGAATTGAAAAGAATCCCTCTCCATAGTCGACTAGTACTATCCCAGATGGAGGAGTTTCTTAGATAAATTTAAACCACTCGAATGAGTTCCACAAACACCTTCATGTACTTCCTATAAAGCCATTTCAGACTCATCATGTTCTAGGCATCAGAGGAGAGTTCCGTCAAGACCTCGTCGATAAAGGACATTCATGATAATGGTGTGTCGGGCGGTTTGGTGAATGAAGTTTCATTTTTTATTATGGGATAGGTCTAGAGGGAGGGTGTTATCTTTTAGGTACATATAGATTTTACCATAGAGGGAAGTATCAGCCTCAGCTAGATGGTAGATAACTTGGGACTCAAGGTTGTCATAAGATGGGTTAAACAGTTGTTCTACCATGAAATCATAACGGGCTCGTTTCTCTGGAATCTATAAGAGAGAAGCGATGGTCACCATGGCATCAACGAATTTGTTGTCGCTTCGAGGAATCTGCTCAAATATTATTTCCACAAAGTAATTTTTGAAGTCATCAACCATTCTTTTGTAGAGCATCAACTTTTCATCCTTTGTTTGATACTCATCATTTACGTGATTAATGACTAGTTGTGAATCCCCATAGACATGTAACACTATGATTTTCCACTCAACTGCTACTTTGATTCCAATGATCAAGGCTTTGTATTCGGCTGTATTGTTGGTGCAAGGGAACATTAGTCTATAGGACTTGGGAATGGTATGTCCTTGTGGCGAGATAAACAAGATTCTAGCTCCTGATCCATGTTGTGTATAAGAACCATCAAAGTACAAGACCCATTGTTGTGTGGACACTGTTAGGACATCAACATCTGGAAACTCAATGTTCATGGGATTATTGTCTTGCAATGGTACTTCAGCTAACTAATTTGTGATTTCTTGTCCTTTGATTTCCTTCCTATCAACATATTGGATGTCAAATTCACTCAACATCATGACCCACTTAGCTAGTTTTCCTGTTAGATTAGCTTTGCTAAGAAGGTATTTCAGTGGATCTATCTTGGCTATCAATTTGATGGTATGAGTGAGCATGTAATGTCGCAATTGTTGGGTAGCGAACACTATTTCCAGACAAGCCTTTTCAATGAAGGTGTAATTGATCTCATAGCCATTTAATGTTCTATTGATATAATAGATTTCCCTTTCTTTTCCTATTGAATCCTCTTGTGCTAACAAGGCTCCCAATGATATCTCAGTTGTTGCTATGTACAATAAAATGGCTTTCCTTCTACTGGTGGTATCAAGACAGGTGGACTCATCATATATTGTTTCAATTGATTGAAAGCTCCTTCACATTTTTCCTCCCATTAGAAAGATAAATTCTTGTGGAGCAAGTGGTTGAAGGGGTGAGTTTTGTTAGCCAGTTGTGCGATAAACCTCCTGATAGATTGGAGTCTTCCTTGCAAGGATATGAACTGGCTGATGTTTTTAGGAGGAGGCATCTCCATGATGGATTTGACCTTTGCAGGGTCTACCTGAATTCCTTTAGCCGACATAATGTACCCCAAAATTTTAGCTGATGTTATACCGAATACACATTTCTTGGGATTTAGTCTCACATTGAACTTCTCTAGTCTCATGAAGATTTTATCTAGAATTTCTAGGTGTCCTTCTCTAGTGTATGACTTAGCTAATAGATCATCCACATAGTCTTCCATGAAAGTATGCATCATATCATGAAAGATGGTGGTCATTGCTCTCTGATATGTGGCTCCAACATTCTTCAACCTGAATGGCCTGATGTTCCAACAAAAGGTTCCCCACGGACATGTGAAAGATGTCTTATCTTGATCCTTAGGTGCAATTTTTATTTGATTATACCCTAAAAATCCATCCATAAGCGAGAGAATTTCATGGCCAGCAGTCAATTCCACGATGATGTCAATGTTAGGTAGGGGAAATCTTCTTTTGGGAAAGCCTTGTTGAGATCTCTGAAATCTGTGCAAATTTTGATGCTTTTGTATCATTTGGAAACATGTACGATGTTAGAAATCCACTTGGCATAGTCAATAGGTATGATAAATCCCACATCCAATAACTTCTTCAGTTCTGCTTTTACCAATATGGTGATGTGGGGATGCATTTTCCTTAACTTTTTCTTTACCAGTTTTAATCCTGTTGGTAGTGACAAGTGGTGCATGATGAGTTCTGGATCAATCCATTGCATATCAACATATGACCAAGAAAATTTGATTTTCCTTTCTGTGAAGAATTTGATGAAGTTCAATTTTTCTTTATCTATCAAGGATTTTGTGAGATGGATAGTCTTTACTATTTCTTCATTGCTGATATTGATAGATTGGGTGGGTTCAACCAATACTTTAGATCATTCCTGAAAGTGTTCGGGGAGTGTGTCAAATCTTCCACCCTTTAGCACCTCAGAGAGGTTTTTACTATTGGATACACTCTTTTTTTTTACTTTTTCAAGATCTGATACTACCATTGAATGGTTTTCACTATCAGACGTATTCCCTATTTTATTCATTTTACAACTAGAAAATTTGACACTCTCCTGGTTGGAAGCTTCGTTATGATGTTCAATGGTGGAATCTATTTCGGGATTGGTGGAACAGAGGAAGTTGACAATGGATTTGTCATTTTAAAAGAGGGGGATATCAGATGGCTTAGTTTGATCCCAATCTATTAATTTAGGATGTATTAGGGGTAAGGAGTCGTTGGATTGGCTAAAGTCAAATGCAATAAGAGTCCCAATGGTAATGTCTTTGGATTGTCCAATAGAAAAATCAATGACTATAAGGTAACTCTCCTCTGAATTATTTGTTTCACTCTAAGTCTGATCATCTTCACTAGAATCATCAATGTGTAGTGATCCTATTTCAAGTGATCTATATCTAAAACTTTGACCCTCCTCACGTATGGGTGTATACTTTTGGACCACATCAATTTCCTTATCATGACAAGACTCTTTAGATAACGAATCCCACTCATACTCATTTGAATCAGTTTCATGAGCTTCACTAGCTTGTAATTGTAGGATTCTTTCAACAATTTTTTGTTTGGTTTCTTCTCTGGATTCTTCTCTATACCCCAATCTTGTTTTATCCTTGGCTTGCATTGTGATAGGTTGTATCGGTTCTATGATGCCTTCTTTCATTTTATCAATAGGACCTTTTCCCTCATATCCCATATTTTCTATGATTGTCTTTCTTTTTCCATACTGCTCTGTCTGTACATTTGAGGTGGATTCTTGTGATGATTCTTCATCTTTGTACAACCAGTTTAAAACCTCTTTGCCATTTGACTCATCCACTAAGGTGCCTGCTCTTATAAAGGTGCCATCAAATACTATGGTTGGTTGTGATGATTGTTGTCTTGATGTGGAAGACTATCCATATGACTTAGGAGAAGATGAAAGTTGTGATAAACATAAGGATTGCTCAAATGAGTATTCCCCCATGCCTTTGTCTTTTAATTGGATCTTTTCAACTTGTTTTGATAAGGCATTGAGCTGAATTTCATGATTTGATGGAGTAGACTCACTGGCAGCTTTGTCTTTTGACTGGTCCTTCTTCTCAACCCACTTTGACATAGAACTTGGTTGTTTTTCACTGTTGGATGAGCTAGGCATTGGAGATTCCTATTGTGCAGCACAAAAGTGTCTTGTGTTGTTTTGAGGGTGTTGCAATACTGGGGGTTGTTGGAATCAGCTAAGATAGTGATTTCTTGCCCATTGAAAGGAAACTTTAGACATTGATGGTATGTTGAAGGTACCACCTGCATCTCATGTATCCAAGGACATCCTAGGAGTATGTTGTATGCCATCTCTTTATCTAACAATTTAAAAATTATTTCTTTCACAACCGGTCCTACTTGAATGGGTAGTACAATTAGTCCTTGGGAGGATCTCTCCTCGTCATCATAGGCTTTGATTGTGATCTTTCTCCTAGCATCTATAACATTTTTAGAATATCCTATTGCATAGACAATTTTTTAGAGTACAAATATTTAGGCCAACTCCTCCATCTGTTAAAACACATTTGATGCAATTTTTTTGAATTAGGACTTCGATTTGGAGAGCAGTATTATGTGGATGGTTGATGGATACATCATCATTTTTAGAAAATGATAAGCAATGTGGCACGGTCAAGTGTCCCACCATATTTTGGAATTGGAAAACTTCCAAGTTGTTTGGTACTGTGGTGGTGACTAGAGCTTGTTCCAAGATTTCCTTGTGAGCGGGTGAAATATTAAGAAGCTCTAATATGTATATTTGAGCAGGTATCTTCTGCAACTGATCAACGATGTTATATTGGGTTGTAGGGATAGAAATAGTTGATTTGGATGTGGAAGGGGTAGCTCCTTTCAATCTTACCTTGGCTTGTCCTCGTGTGATTGTATTGACGGGTGTGTTGTGTTGTTGCTCTTTGATTTTGATAACATTGATTTGATGTGAGGTAGTTTCGACATCATGGTGATGAATTTCAATTGCAGTGATGTTTTGTGCATGTTCAATGGTGTTATCATTGGTTGAGTTATCATTTGCAATAAGATCTGATTTGTCATGGGTTGGATCATCAACCACCTCAATATGAAGTATGGTGGAGTCATAGACATAGTTTATGTTTTTTCCCTTGGTATTTGATGATGGAGACTCTCCTTTCTCATAGTTTGGTAGAGGGTTCTTGAATGCCCCATGATCATTGTTTGTTTGGGGTCCTTCTACAAATATTGTTATGTTGTCAATTAGATGTATCAAGTGCTTCAACTGCATGTAGTCATTGGTTTTATGTCCCTTATTGCGATGAAAGTCAGATAAATGAGCATCATTCCACCATGGAGGTTTGACTTGTGGTTCCCAATTTTTTGGCTCTTGTAGTGTTATGACCTTAGCTGCGAGAAGTTCTTTCAATGAAGATTCCAATGATTGTCCTAAAGGAGTGAACCTTATGCGATTTGAGGATGTTTGATATGGTGGTGTTCTAGATCCATCATTACCTTGATTGTTTCCTTGGTTGACATTCTAGTTGTTGTTTTGGGTGTTGGGTGGATTGTTGTTCTGATTAGTTTTGGTGGCAGCTGCTATTAGGTTGAACATAGGTTTTGTATTTTGGTTTTCGCCTACACCGTCGTTGTTACCTACATTCTTGTTTCATTGCCAAAACTTTGGTTTGTCATTATGGTTGTAATTGTTAGAGGAGTTTGATTAGTTGTTTTTATTGTATATCTTGATGAATCCTCTCTTGACTGAAGCCTCTTTGATTTTAATCTTGTTTTCAATCAATTTTTTGAAGGTTGGGGGACATTACAATTCCAATCTATAACTCATCTCGTCATTGAGGTTGTCAATAAATATTTCTATCTTTTCCTTTTCAGGTACGGGATGAGAATATCGTGCAAATATCCTTCTCCATTTTTGCAAGAATACAAGGAATGATTCACCCTTCTTTTGTTTCAAGTTACAAAGACCATTCATGGTGATGTCATGTTGGATGTTGTAAGAATATTGGGTGATGAACTTGTTGACTAATTCCTCAAAGGTGTTAATTGGTGGAGTGAGTTTGGAAAACCATTCATGGCATTGTCCCCCTAAGCTACTTGGAAATAATCGCATCAAGTAAGTTTCTTCATAGGAAAATTCGAGACTCATGGTTCTAAATTCCCTTACATGATCAATGGGATCAGTTTTTCTGTTGTATTTTTCGTTAGGGAATTCACAATATTTTGGAAAGGGAATCATGTGAATACTTTGATCAAATGAATATGGAAAAATGTCTTGGATCAAGTATCATTTTGAAGTTCCCCTTTCCATGTCAAGCATTTGTTGTTGGAGGTTCTTTACTAGATGAGTCAAGGCAACTACTTTTTCAGGATCATTTTTAGGTTTTTTGGGAGGTGCTTTTAGTTGATTTACATCAAAGTCTTTTGAAAATTTAGCACCTTGTTTATCTAACTGTAGACATGCAAAATTAACATTATGCATTCGATCGGATTCAGTCAAATTAGATGTTGCATTAGGACCATTCATCAATTAATCAAGTGCATTTTCATCCATTCAAATAAACATTATCATTCAACCTTCATCTTGCATCATCCACTTAATTAAATAAATCAGGACTTCATTTAAATCAAATCCTAAATCATATTCCATCATTTTCTAATTTAAATAAATCAATTATCAAAGTCTTGAAAGTCAAATAATCTAATCAACATTAAATCAGCATAATCATCATCTAACCCTGATTAAATGTTAATCCCATCCCACTTGCATTATCTAGATCTAGCCACTTGCACAATAAATCAATTTTATTGATTTATTAAAACACTCATTTTCCCTCAACATGACAAGTCAAACATTGCATTTATTGTTGTTTTTCTTGTCCCCCTCTCAAAATTTATTGCAAATTTGAATTTGAATTTTCCCTCTCATGGGAACTCTTCCCAAATCTTGCACATACATCAACCAATCATCACTTGACAAGTGTCATCTTCTCATTGGAGGATATTTAGTCCCACATTCACCATCTTGGCCAATCTCTCATCAAGAAAATCTATAAAATGAGGCCTTCATTCTCATTCATAGATCCACAATTTTATGCAAGGTTACTCTCTTCATTTGAGATTTGATCTTGTTCATCATCACTCCACCATCTTCATAGCATTTTCATCTTAAGCTTTGATCAAGGATTGGGAAAGGGTCACTAGCACATGTGACACCAATCCAACATGGAATAGGTGATTATCATGCTTTTGAAATGTCTTTTTGATGTTGTTTTGTTACTTGTGGCATTTCTTTAGCATAGGTATTTTATTTCATGGAGGTATTTGCAGATTTGTGTGTTTAGACTAACCCTTCTAATGAGTTTTTGAGGTTGGTCTTACATTGCAGATTTAGGCATTCGATCGGATTCAGTCAAATTAGATGTTGCATTAGGACCATTCATCAATTAATCAAGTGCATTTTCATCCATTCAAATAAACATTATCATTCAACCTTCATCTTGCATCATCCACTTAATTAAATAAATCAGGACTTCATTTAAATCAAATCCTAAATCATATTCCATCATTTTCTAATTTAAATAAATCAATTATCAAAGTCTTGAAAGTCAAATAATCTAATCAGCATTAAATCAGCATAATCATCATCTAATCCTGATTAAATGTTAATCCCATCCCACTTGCATTATCTATATCTAGCCACTCTGCATAATAAATCAATTTTATTGATTTATTAAAACACTCATTTTCCCTCAACATGACAAGTCAAACATTGCATTTATTGTTGTTTTTCTTGTCCCCCTCTCAAAATTTATTGCAAATTTGAATTTGAATTTTCCCTCTCATGGGAACTCTTCCCAAATCTTGCACATACATCAACCAATCATCACTTGACAAGTGTCATCTTCTCATTGGAGGATATTTAGTCCCACATTCACCATCTTGGCCAATCTCTCATCAAGAAAATCTATAAAATGAGGCCTTCATTCTCATTCATAGATCCACAATTTTATGCAAGGTTACTCTCTTCATTTGAGATTTGATCTTGTTCATCATCACTCCACCATCTTCATAGAATTTTCATCTTAAGCTTTGATCAAGGATTGGGAAAGGGTCACTAGCACATGTGACACCAATCCAACATGGAATAGGTGATTATCATGCTTTTGAAATGTCTTTTTGATGTTGTTTTGTTACTTGTGGCATTTCTTTAGCATAGGTATTTTATTTCATGGAGGTATTTGCAGATTTGTGTGTTTAGACTAACCCTTCTAATGAGTTTTTGAGGTTGGTCTTACATTGCAGATTTAGGGTACTTCATATTGGCACTAGAAGGAGGGCTACATCCAACAGTTTAAGCATTAGATTTTACTCTACTAGATCTCAGTTTTAGCATTCAGATTTACTTCATTAGATCTCAGTTTTAGCATCCAGATTTAGATTGAATTCCTTAGCATTCATTTTATTTTCTGGAAAGTTAAAAAAAAAAAAAAAAAATCCGTTTGGCGCACATCCTTAACAGCTGCATTCGGGATACCACAGTTTTCTCAGAGGTCTTTTGTCCAATATTTCACGCGCCTTCTTTATGCCTACACCTTTTGCGTAACATTCCACATGCTTTTGTCCTTTTTTCTTACATGTCTGCCAAGCATTGCCAACTATAACTTTTGACAAAATTTCTTTGTGTTTTATGATTACCACGTTTCAAACTTCCCATTGTTGGGCGTAGGTAGGGAGGACGCTGGTCAAAGGTTACGAGATTTGGCTTTACACCTACCATTGGCATTAAAAACCTTCCAAATACCATCATGGAACAACTTTTGCACCTGCTATTTTGTAATAGCTTGAGGTTTTTTTTTAAAATATTTACTTGAGGAGGTTCAATGCACCTGTCAACTGCATCTGTTTGAAAAAATTTAAAAGCCTTTGAGTTTTTGCGCAGGCTAGGATAGATCTGGTCAATATGGGTGCGTTGTCTTTTCCTCCAAACCCAACACAAATGTCTGCCGTCCAATATTATACATGATTTGATCTGTGTGTTTTTCCTGCATTCATACATTGAATCTACTCTTGGTCTCTGCCAAGCTTTCTCTTTTCTCACTTTCCAAAGGTTGCGAGCTTATGTCAAAGTTTCTTTCAAAACAATCACAAGTGGGTAGAGGTTGGTGGTTAATCTTTAAGAATACGCATAGTGTTTGGTGGATATTTAGTATGGGCGGTATTCGATAAGCGGCATGAAGCATTTATGAACATTCAAAGAAAAATTTCTAGACTTGTTGTTGTGTTGACTGTAGCTTGTGAGGATGATTTCAGGGGTAAAATGTGGATGTCTGACTGCAAATGAAGAAATGTATTCAATGCGTATCTTCTACAGCAAATGACAGCCGCGGGGCTATGGTATTAGTAAGTCATTTTTTAAAAATGTCTTGGATTTACGTGGCAGTTGATTTGTTTGATTTATTTGGAGGACGTTTAAAGTGCACGGTCTAACATTTAGTGTTGATATTCAAGACATCCTCCATCATTTCATTTTGGCGTTGCTTTCTCATCAATAGATAAGTATACTTCTTTGCTTATACCAAAGGGGAAGATGCCAAATGTTCGACAGATTGCTTTTATGCAAGATAGATTTGATCGATGGTGGTAGAGGGAATGGCGCACCTTCACTATTTGGAAGCAAATCAGCTATAAACTAGTCACACGCCTTGCCTATGCTTACTCATTTTACACATTATGTCAAATTTGTTCACATGCCTTGTCTTTTTTCTGTCCTTTGATAAAATTTGTGCTTTCCTTTGACGCGGGCTGGGAAGATGCTGGTCTTGAAAGGTCTGTCTTTTCTAGGAATTACAGGCTCTCTGGCCAGCATAACAAACCTGGTGACATTGCCACAGTCATTTTGAATACCGTCTACAACTATATTCATCCCATATCTCTCAGCAACTCTTATGCTTGCGATAGACAGCAGTGTCTCTGAAAATTGTTGATAGCAACATACTCTGCAGCACTAGCAGTGTCATCAAAAGGCTTCTCTGGCCACATTCAGTCCCATCAAGGTCACGTGTCCTTCTAGAGGATCTCCTTAGCACGTACTCATCTATAATGTCTTGGCTTGTTTCCTTGCCAAGTATATTAATAAGATATTCCTTAGCGTCCTCCGTAAGGGCATTTTCATAATAGTAGACAAGTCCTGAGATAACATCTCTGTCCAGCTACAACCCAGAATCCACTTTGCTGCAGAGGTGTCTTCAAGCCATTTACCTGATTCTGTACTCACCACCTTGCCCCCTTCATTAGAAGCAAGCTCACCAGGAAGAGCCAATTTGATGGCTGTCTGCACCTCCCGCGAGGATAGGGTATCCTTCTTTGTGTACGTGACAAGCTTCGAAGATTCTTTGTGTATCCTTCAGTATCAAACGCCTGCTGTCCGAAATGTAATATTTAATCGATGTTGACATTTTAAAGTGATTGATGTTGCGTAGATATCTTTTAAGTTCGAAATCTAGCAGGTGTTGATTTGAATTCATTGAGAGCATTAAAGTAGTATGACTTCCACGAGAATGCTAACATCAAGTTTATAAATATTGAACACGGTATCGGCCAAGTAGTGACTGTGGTAGGAGAGGTGTAAAGTCCGATGACATGCAGGTTCAAGCGTTTAAAGCTTTTATAATTATCAGACACTTATTAATTGCGTTTAAGTAGATCGAAATGGCCGAAATATTTTCATTGGTTTAAACAAATATATTGTTAAGTTTCAGTCGACCATCTCCATGTGACAAGCTGTGTAGCTTTTAGTTGTCTCCTGCGCATTGTATTTAACTATTTTCATTTAATCAAACTAACTTCTGGCAGATGACTAGCTACTTGCATTTAACGAGGCAACAACCGAGTACAGATATCTAGCTGTTTGTATTTGATTGAAGTAACTTCATATTCGTCTAAATCACCTTTTGCAGACAAGTGCAGGAAAATACCGTTGGGCATCATAAATGCCTCAGTTGCATATCAAAGTCAGTTACTGATGATTCTTGTATTGAAATTGGTGTGGCATGGGCAAATCCTTTTATTTTCATTTATCCATCATTACTTAGCGGTGTGAATTTTGAACTAAACATAGAGATTTTGAAATCAATTAATGGCCTTTATATCAAAAGTGGAAATCTTGAAATTAATTGATCTTTTATATGTTACATAGGGAGATTTTAAAATCAATTGTTCTTTTAGGGAAATAAGTATAAAAGTTATTGTCAATTTTGACATTTCTTGTGTATACTTTTATCATTTGCCATACATGCCTAATTTTTATTTATGTTAATAGGTACAAACGAAGGAAAAGCGAAGGCGAAAAGGTACAAGGAAAGCGAAAAGTCAACAAGGAGGAGGCTAGCAAACGAAAACAAAAGGAGGGGAATTTTTTTTTCTTTTTTGAAAACACAATGTGTTTTTTAACACTTTAAGTGTTTGATCAACACTACTTCACGAAGTTGTTTATCTTTTCGTTTTAGAACACTAATTTTCATTTGGGTCTAAAACGAACAATTTGATTTTCATTGCAAAGGGCTTAAAATGAATCTTAGGACAAACTTACTAGATTTCGTTTTGGGCTAAAAATTGGACAAGCAATCTTCATATTTCATTTGGTGCTTAAAATGAACTCACAATTACTTTGAAGGATATAAAACGAACAAGTGTTTGAATTGTGTGATTTTGTCTTTTGAGTGCGTATCCTCTCCCCTTGCGCTTCGTGCGATCTAGGGTGCAAGAGAAACACTCAAAATACATTTTATTGCTTTGAAACACTTCATTTGGGCTTAAAAATTGAACATCTTGTGCGAGTGTGAGTAGGGGCATTTTGTGCATTCTCTTTCTTTGTGCCATCAAAGATCGATCGAGTTACGGATTGTGTCTTTGCTTGCTTTTGTTTATCTTAGAGGGCCTTTGGGGAAAAATTACTCACCCAAGGAATCCACTAACCGTAACACTCTAAAGCCAAGAGTATTTAGTCGGATATAAATGTGGGTATTAGTTAAACGCCATT